>JAOXYD010092580.1:0-11970 GCA_028565735.1 Pinacopodium congolense
TATAAATTAGATTAATTAACCAAAGGGAAACAAATAAGGATAATGACAAATCCTATGCTTAAATCTTGATTTTTCTCCAAATTTTCTGTTTGCTGTGTTTACGATTGGTTGTGTTAATCGCTCATGCTTCCAAATCTGTCTGTGTCTGATTTATTTATTTTATTTAATGTGCTTAAATTGATTTCTTGAACAAAGTGTAAACCAAATTAATAAAGTGTCTAGATACAATTCTCGTGGGATCGATATCTGTTCTTTATTACAAGTACGACCCGTATACTTGCAGTTTTGAGCGTAAAACTCGTAGTCATAGTTCGTTTTACGAAAGAACACTAATCATAATTAAATTAAGAAAAACAAAAATTAAATGAACACTAAATATAATTAATTAAAAGAAAACAAAAGCTGAAAAATTAAGAACAATAAAGGAAAACATATAACTTAAATGATTATTTAATTAACTTAAAACTTAATTAATAAAAAGTTAAACTAACTTTCTAGCAAAAATTCTAATAACTATAAATTAAACAGAAAATAAATAAATTAAAACCTATGTAATAATCAAGACATAAAGTATAACTAAAATAAAAACATGAAAAGAAATTTAATTCAAATTTGCTAAAAAAAAATTAAGAACATAAGCAAACAAATGTTGTAATTTAAGGAAAATAATAATCTTAACACTAAAATGATATTCTTTCATGAAAAAAGAACAAAGCAAATAAATAAAAAATAATAATAAAAACAAAAAATTCAAACAAGAAGTAAGCTAAAATTCAAATAATAAATAAAATGACAAAACAAGAGAATGCTGGAAAGAAGGAAGCTAAACGTGAATTTCCAAGTGAAAATCATAAGTGAACAGTAGTTAATTGAGGTTAAATTCGCAAGTGTAGCAGCTGACTCTCTTTTGTGTAGCATCTATCTCCTAGTAGCTCCAAGCCAAGCTCCAGCTCTCCCCCTCTCTACTTTGCTTGTGCAGCTCCTGGTGGTGCAGGATCTTCTTCAGCAGTTGCTCTACAAGCACACCCCACTTCCAAGTTGCCAGTAGCTCCCCAATTCAAGACAGTTGCCCGCACCTATCTCAGCCATTAGCAGCTCTCCCTTCTTACTTCTCCACTAGACAGCAACTGTAGCCGCCACCTAAGCCACACGGACAACAGCGCCTCACCCACTTCTACAGAGTCGCCCCTGTCCAAAGCCTCCAACTCCCCAAGTCAAGACCTAGGGATCCATGCATAATACAAATTAATTCAACCCCTTGTGTTTCTGAATTCACGTCCTCTTTCTAGCCTATGCTACTCGTCATTTTGCTTAATGCAAAACAACTAGCTTAATTAATTAATTTTTTCTTTTTTTTTTCAAATTAAAATCATCTTTGACTTTTGCTCCAATTGCTTTAAATTCGTCATGCTTTAACCCAAAATTTGTGTTAAAGAAATAAACCTGTCTTTAAACACAATATAACACAAATTAAATATTTAAACAATAAAATAAGATTGAAATAACATTAAAAAGTATATGAAAATTTAATAAAATTCAATCTTATCAATAAACCTAATTGAACCTCACTATGTAGTATGAAAACCTAGGATCGAACCAAAAGGACTCAAAATGCAATTGCTATTTTTAATGTTGTATAGAAAATAAAAACAAACATCCCTGATCTCATGAAAATGAAATAAACTAAGATGCAATTAGCACAACCAAAGAGATAAACATAATAAAAAAATGATAAAACTAATAGCAATATCAAAGAAATGGGTAGAAGGTTTTATTGAGATTCTAAGACAATCATTGATCCTCAAATCTAAAAAAATGATGTTTAAGCTAAGATGTTACAATATGGATCTAAACAAGCACTTAAATTCTAAGTTCCTCTAGAATAGGTAAATCTAATAAGCTCTAGAAATACCCCTAATTCCACTATAACCTAGAATAAGCTTTCTAATTTTAATGGCATAGAAGCATTAAACAATAAGGAATGACGAAATTAGTCTACTAACATATAAGCTCATAAAGTGTAACCTAAAGGATTGGAACCTTAGACTAATTTTTTAAGTTTGCCTACAAAACCAACTAATCTATCGCTACTTAGGGAAATTGCTAATGACTATTACATCTCAAAAACATCAATCCTAGCATTGGAATTTGAAACTATAAAATGGGTGATCAAACCTAGAAATAACCCCCAATTCTTGACATTAAACCTAAATTGCACCCTAACCTCAACTTAGAAACACCAATTCAATAACCAACCACATTCTGACAAATAATCACCTATCATCCCTTTAATACATTCAAATCCTTGAACACTTAGCCACATATGTTAAATATAAAAAAATAGAAAATAAATTCAATATAAACATGTTGAAAAATGTAAACTAGTAGAAATTAAGATCCAACAATAAATCTAATAGAAACCAAATGTTTTTACACTAACATTTAACTTAATTCAACCTAACACATAAAACCCAAACTAAAAAACTAAAACAAAAAATCTAGCATTCAAAAATAGGACAGAAACTAATATTAAACAATCTAGAACCTAAGGGAATGCATAAATTTCAACTATAAAGCATAACCCAACCAAAAAAATCTCAAATTAAAGGAAAACAATAAGATATTTCACTACATATGTAGTAATTAAAAATAAATAAATTAAATAATTAGAAATCACACTTAAACAACTAATAACAAGGCTATAAATTGGGAAGAAAACTCTCTATTAATATATAATCAAGAATTCGTATAATATTCTAGAGATTGAAGCTCAAACTTATCAAACATTCAATCTAATCATGTTGGATAAGGGAAATACAAAAATAAATCAATAAAATGATCTAACAATGGTAAATAAATGCAATAATACCTAAAACATTAAATTAAACTAATTGAAATTAAAAAAGTAGAAAAATCCACTTATATCCTAAGAACATGAAGATATTCTTAGAAAACAAGATGAAAACTTAAGAAAATAGCTACGATTGTTATCTCTCTTCTTCTAAGCTTTAGGAGCTTTAAATTCCCTTTCAAATTAAGGTAAAGCCAAGGATGAGGCAAAGACCACTTGGCCCTTTTTATTTTTCAATAACAAAGTACATAGAAACAATTCATTAACCCTCAACTGTGGTCTACTAAACAACCACTGAGCGTTTTGGGTAATGACCTTCAACAATGATATGCTAAATCACTGTTGAGCAGTTGTAGAGATCCATTGACGATCTAGAAGGACAGCCTTTGCTCTATTTTTGCTTTAGATTCTTCCAAAACTTGATGCTTTGATCTAAAACTTATGTCAAATGATTAAACCTATCATTCAATACTTAACACCATAGACTGAGCACTTTTAAACAAAAAAAAAAGGTTAAATTCAAGTGAATTTCATACCAAAATTTAACAAAATTCATCCCTATCACTAAGTTAATTTTCTATGAGTTAGAAGAAATTAAAAGGGTAAATGAATTGCAATTATAAGATACAAAGTGGATTTTAATGGGTATTATGTCTTTATGCTAAGACTAGGTCAAAACGTTTCTTACATGTCAAGAATTAAGGATTATATAGAGGTTTGATTACTTTATTTATGATTTTTAGTTTGAATGCAATATAGGAGCTTGTGATTTGTAATTGTCCCTTGTTAATATCACAAGTGGCAATAGGCTAATTGAATTTGCAATTAAGACTTAATCAATTAGCTTAGGGTTTTGATTCTTGTAGTTACATGATATGGGTTTATGAGGTTATGGCTTAAGTTAACTACTCACTATCACTTATTGCTACTACACCACTAAAGCTAGAGAGCTTGTTTTCGGTTATCACATAGTGATGGTTATTTTCAAAGCTCATCAGATTTACCTATAATTGAATGAACTTAGGACACAATAGCTTGTTTGTGTCTATAGGTTAACATTTTAGGTAAGATATAATTAATATGTTTTCAATGATCGATTGTAATTCTTGAGTCTCAAAAATATCTTCTCCCTAACTTTTCATTATCGTTATGGGTTTATTACTATTTTACGTTCTTTTTGGTTTATTTTAATTTCATAAAACTATGGGTTTTTATTTTACACAAAATTAGAAATAGCATAAACCCATCAATGTTCTATGGGATCGATCCTAACTCTCCCTACTATATAGTTTGAAGGTTAAGCTAGGTATTTCATGTTTGGTTCCTTATAATAGCCTTAGCAACCTTCATCCAGGACTTAGCTTTACTTCATAATGTAAAAGGAAACAATATCAATCTAATTGCTTCTTTTAAGACACCATCAATCTTAAGGGTATTGCAAATCTCTATGAAATTTACTATGTGGGAATTAAGATCTTCTTTTATATTCCCATTAAATTGAACATAATTATGGCTTTATTTCAAAACTTGTGCTCTCTACCCTCAACCTTTGCATACTAGACTTCATGCCTTGCGGCGAGGGTCTTGAAAGATCTCCAATGGTTAATTGTGCTTGAGGTCATATCTCTCGATCCCTTTTGTCTACTTATGACTCAAATTTTATACTAGGATCTGATCTCTCCTCCTTCGAACCTCTTCAAAATATCCTCTCCACTTCAGGATCTAGCTTTACTAAGTCTGCAGTGTGACTCCTAGCCATAGAAAGAAGTACCTACCTAAAAAGTGAAACAACAATGAAATGTCAAGAAAAGTAGAGTTCTTGAATATAATTAAAGAGCTAAAAATTAAAATTGTAAAAAATTAAAATAAACCAAATAAAAACAAAATTAAATAGCTAGTTTAATAAACTTCAGAAAACACTCAATAATGACATAGTCACCAATACTAAAAACTTGATAGATTGCTAGACATTCCTAAGTTTTAAATAAAAATAAACCATGAATCTCAGCTAAACAATACAACAACACACAATAAAGCAAGTGCGTTTATCGTTACATAGTAAAGCCTATGTAAGTCCAATTTATCGATCCTTAAGGACTACAACTTATAGTTGATTCCTATCTCTATTATCTAGCCTACTAAAAAAAGAATGACTTATTGATTGATTGATTAAGTAAAATAAAATAAATAAATTGAAATTAAACCCCTAAGATAAATCACAATAATTAATGACAATTATAAAGTTAAGATCTAGGTAATTAATCCCTCTAGAATATATTCATATTCATTATTCAATCTTGATATAACATGTCTTTAGATTTTATTAAACGATAATTCCCTAAGTTAAATACTCATTCTCTCTTGAGTTATGTAACTCTATTTAATTTGATAAAATAAGAGAAAGTTCTCCTTATCTTAATCTATCAATGAACGCATTAAACATTTTATTGAACCTATTGTTTCGATTAAGTTCACACCTAATACATACATATAAGACTATCTCTAAGTCTCCACGTAAGATGCATTGTTTATAGATTGATCTAAAACATACATTCAATTTCTATATCAAACCACATGTAATCAAATCATTGGAATTGAAGTTTACATTCCCATAACATTCAAAAGACTATATTATTAA
Source organism: Pinacopodium congolense (assembly GCA_028565735.1). Classification (NCBI taxonomy): domain Eukaryota; kingdom Viridiplantae; phylum Streptophyta; class Magnoliopsida; order Malpighiales; family Erythroxylaceae; genus Pinacopodium; species Pinacopodium congolense. The sequence continues at coordinate 5,490 of JAOXYD010092580.1, forward strand.
TTCCATAATCACTTATAACATAATATGGAAATTCAATGTTAAATGAAGAAAACAATTAATACTACAATCTAGAGTTCATAAAAACCTAAATCCTACAGGAAAATTAGTTCCAATACATTACAAATATCGTAATTAGAATCATAAGGAGACAAGATAAGAAGAAGCTTATGTTTATAAGTTATGATTTCCTTGACACCCTCAATGATCTTTTCTTGAAATCATGTCTTTCATCTTCAATTTAGCGTGTTCGGATCTTTCTTCTCCCTCAATCTTATGAAAAACAACCATTAAATGATGGCTTAGAATTCAAGATTTCTCCCTTGGTGGCTACTTGGAGCATCAAGAGGAAAGATATCCACACAAATAACTACGTAAGTCTGCCTGCATGTGCCATGGCTAGGAGCCCTAGCTAAGTCGTGGCATCCTTTACCTAAATATTATGGACAAGGCCACAGTCATGGCCTTGCTCATGGCCTTTCTAGCTTTGCTACCCTCTTGTTTTTAACTTCTTCTCTACTTATCCTTTAACCATGAAATTTGATGTGGTGCTTCCTAACTTGATTTTCTTGCATCCAAAATCAACTACACAACTTTTACAATCCTAAAGGTGCATGAAAATGATCACCATATTCCTTTAAATCAGAGACAGTCCATGGAAAGTACATAAGTAACATCTTATTTCAACATTTAACTCAATGTGTACATAAGTCTTATGAAATCTTACCTTAGAGTCAATATAATCATCATGATATCAAATTTAAAAGGTGCATAATTTAGGAGATTTCCCATTACTAAATGATTGTCTTAATACAATTATTTCTAGGTTTGTTAACACGCTTGGGTTTAAATATTATACTAACTATTTAGCAGAGCAGATCCTACCATAGAGAATTTATTATTGGAAGAAGAAGAAGTTCTTTGTTGAATTGAAGTGTTACTTTTGGTAGGATCCATACCTACTTCATGTATGTACATATCATATAATTAGGAGATGTGTATTCTATCCAAAAATAGAAGAGATCCTAAAGCATTACCATTAAGGACCAGTTGAAGGGCACAAACATGTGAATAAGATATCGAACAAGATTTTAGATTCAGGTTTTTATTGGCCTATTGAAAAAGATCAAGTACCTTCTATCATAAGGATGAGATGTCTCAGACTTGTTTTCATATGTGCGAGACATTTGATATGTTGGGGGGATTGACTTTATAGATCCGTTTCCAATATCCTTTATTAATTGATACATCACAATATAATAAATTATAAGTCTCAATATGTGGAATCCCAAGCAATGCCTAATAATGATGATTATTTGATTGTTAAGTTTCCTAGGAAGCTCTTCTTATGGTTTGGAGCACCTAGAACCATCATGAGTGTTAGGAGCACCCATCTTTACAACCACCAATTTGAAGAAACACTTAAACATTTTAATGTGACACATAAAGCAACCATCATACATCATACCCAAACTAGTGTCCAAATATAAGTCCCCAACAGTAAACTAAAACAAATAATAGACAAAACATTTAAGAGTTTAAGGAAGGATTGATGTGTGAAAATAAATCATGCTTTATAGGCCATTAAAATAGCTATAGAATGCTAATTTGCACTACACCGTAGAGGATAGTTTATAACAAATCATATCACTTACCAGTGGAAGTTGTACACAAAACAGATTAGGTTGTTAAACTCATTGATTATAATTTGGAAAGTGAAAGTTACAAGAACTTATTCTAATTAAATGAACACAACAAATGGCTCCAAGAAGATAGTGAGAACTTTAGGCTATATAAGGAAAAAGCAAAGAAGAGGCATGAACAATATATTAAGAATAATAAGGAATTTAAACTAGGAGATCAAGTTACTCTATTCAGCTCAATGATTTGATTACTTTGAGGTAAGCTTATGTCTTGATTGTATGGAATGTTGATGGTTAACAAAGTATTTACCTATGGTGTTCTAGAAAATTTTTCACACCCAAAAAAAGGGAACTTTCAAGGTTAATGGACATTGGCTTAAACTATAACCAAGATGGAGATTGCTATAAACAAGTGATTGAAGAATACACTCTTCATAGTTCAGATGAGAATATACTCCAATAAGATCATACAAGCATTGAACAAACTGGGAAACCAACCAAAAGAGCCAAAAATTGATAACCACACCAACATGAAAGCAATGCTAACCCGAAAAAATGAACTGTAAAGTATACAAGGGACAAGTTCTCCTAGCTAAAATGTCTAGTGAAGCAAAAAGTAGAATGCAGAAGAAGAGAGACAAGAACACCAGCTAATCTGAGGAAGATTTAGCTTTAACTGGTCCCTTAACTAACGATTCTATACCACATCCACTTGGGATTTCACACTAATGAATTGGTCAGGGTTGTGCAATCTTTGGAAATTAATGAATTATGCCATACATTTAAAAAACCTAGAATTTTTAGGGAAGCCAGATAAGGGAGAACTGGAGGAGTCATTTCTTGAAGATGTTTGATCCAGACTTGAATTATGAATTGGAGTAGATCTATGGGCCACCTTCCTCTTCCTGTTAAAGTAGTTTACATATTGTGCCTGATTCGATGGACTCTGTCGAGATTCTTCTTAGATATAGATTACCTTCTCAAAAGGTCTGCTAGGGCCTTCAAGAAGAGATTTCCTTGGAGAAAGAAGTTGTTTTCTTAGATAAGCCAACCTGTATAAACCTGCAAAGCAAAGTTAGAAGAAAAAACACAAAAACTAAAGCCTATTACCTCTCTTCAGTGTTTAAACTGAAACATTCCAAAGTGTGAAGGACTGCTTTGGTTGATAGGTACCCAATGTCCAAATTTTCCTCTTTAAAGGTTCTATTTTTTCGTTCTTGCCAAAGAACATAGACAGTTGTGGTAAGGCTAACAATCAAAAGATTCATATTGAAATTTTTATGGTTAAGGGTATGGCAAAACCCCTAAATAAAATCAGCGAGGTTTCGCAAGTTTGGCAGCTAGAGATTAAAATAGTGAAGGACATGTAATCAGATTGTTTTTGAATAATGGCATTCAAAAAACAAGTGGTTTAGGTTTTAATTTTCCAAAAAATAGAGGGATAAAAAGTTAGGAAAATTGGAGAAAAGAAGTTTGACCCTCGTTTATAATTTGTTAAAAAAAAACTAGTTTTTGTAGACCAAACCAACTTGTGCCAATAACATAAAGGTTGGAAGGTTTCAATAGCTTATAAGCTGAGTGATTGGTAAAAGATTTTATAAGGTTGGCCAACCATTCTAGTCTATCTGGGTGAGAATTTACTAGATGTTAGGGAAGGGATTCAAGGTTTTGGATTGTCACATTTGAAACTTCTTGTCAAGTCTATTCGAAACTTTTACATTCAATAGGAGATCAAATTCATTAATCATTCTTAGAGTGGTGAGATCTAAGAGGTTACCTCTAGGATGCCAAGGGTTCTGGATATAAAATAGTAGTAGCTTTATTTCCTATCCTGAATCTAAACTGGCCCCCAAGGAGGTCCCCAAACTTATAACAATTTCAAGAACTATTATAATTAGCTTTGTTGTCCAGAAATTCTTACAATTAAGGATTAAAGTGTGAACCTACTTCACCCATAAAGCCTCGTGGTCATTAAACAAAAACCAAATTCGTTTACCTAATAGGACATTATTCCAAGTTGATAAATTTTTAAACCCAAGACCACCCCCTTTCTTAGTTATACAAATATCCCTCCAATTTACTTTAGCATGGTGATTTAAAGTAGGAGACCCAGACCATAGAAAATTCCTAAGCTTAGCCTCTATATCTTTTATGATAGATGAATGAAGGATAAAATGGATAGACCAGTAAACTTGGAATGTAGAAAGAACAAAAATTTTAAGCCACATTCTACCAGCATAAGATAGGAAACGATTTCTCCATTTATTGACTCTTTTGGTGATTTTTTCTTGAAGGGGAAGACAGTCTTTTCTAGAGAATTTTCTAGTTATAAGAGGAAGGCCTAATTATTTAATAGGTAGATCACCTTTGTGGAAACCTGTGCAGTGAAGTAAGTGATCTTCCAGATTTGCAATATTTGGTGATAAGAAAAATTGACTTTTCTTAAAAACTGACTTTTTAAGAAAAACTAACACTCTCAATGAGTCTTTATCTGCATGACAAAATAATAAGAGATCATCAGTAAATAAAAGATGGGAGAGTTTGAGCTTAGAACAGCGCCAATGAAACTGAATGTTAGGATTCCTCACAATGGTGGAATCTAAAGTTCTAGAAAAGAGCTCCATACAAAGAATGAAGAGATAAGGGGATAGAGGGTCCCCTTGTCTGATCCCTGAATTTCCTCTAAAGAACTTGGAAGGGTAGGCACTTATCAAGATAGAGTAGTAGGGGGAATTGATGCATTCCTCAATCCATCTAATGAAGATAGGAGGAAAACCTAAGGTCTGTAAAATAGCGACTAAGAAATCCAAGTGAATAGAATCATAAGCTTTTTTAAGGTCAATTTTAAAGGTTCATCTCTTATGAACATTATTCAAATGATAGTTCCTGAAGATTTCTTGGGCCAAAAGGATATTTTCCCCAATTCTACGACTTTTATAAAAGCTGATTGATTGGGACTGATTAGGCAAGGAAGAATGATTCTAAGCCTATTAACTAGGATTTTTTAAATGGCTTTATAAATCATGTTGCAGTAAGATATAGGCTAAAATTTGGTAACATAGGAAGGATTTGCAATCTTAGGAATAAGAGATATGAAGGTCGAACTAAGCTCCTTAAGTGATTTTCTTGGTTGAAAGAAATCTTATATGGCAAAAGTAATTTCATTTCCTATAATATGCCAAGTTTTCTTAAAAAAGAAACCATTGAAATCTTCTGGACTCGAGACTTTAGAAGGATTAAAAGAATGAAAGACCTCCTTGATTTCTAAATCAAAGACTGGAGAAATTAGAATGTTAACAAAATCTTTCAAGGCTTGAGTATGGAAAAGAGAGAGAAGATATTCCATTGCACAAGAGAGGTCTTTCCTATTTCGAATTGTACACAAAGTTTTTTTGAATGTCTTCAAATTTTAAGACTTGATGGGCATTAGAGTCAATAAGTGAATGAATATTGTTCCTATTTCTGTGAGAAATGAGAGAATTATGAAAAACATTGGTGTTCCTATCACCCTATTTCAGCCATTTAATACGAGAAACTTGCTTGTAAAAGCTTTTTTGATCCTCTAGAGACTTTAAAAGATTTCCATAGCTTCATTCTCCTAATTGAGAAGGTTAGAGTTACTTGGATAGGAGTTAAGTTCATTCTGAATATGGTTTAGGGTAGCTTGGTTAAAAGTGACTCTCCCATTGGTTATATTAAGGTTGCCTATTTTCTAATAAGTGTGATTAGAAAATAGGCAACCTTGATTGATTTCATTTTGAGTGGATGTTTAAGTCATTGCTTCAGGATAAGCAACAACTCAATTTTCGTTGTATTTCATAGTACTTAAATTATATATCTTTTAAGTATGATTTTGTTTGAGGGAATAATCCACATGAATTATGAGCATAATGAAATAAAATTTTGCTTATGTACTTTCTAATCATTGTCTATATTTTGTAGGAATTTGATTGGCATGTTCATGCACCTTTGAGATTGGAAAGGATGTGGACTTGATTTTAGATTCAAGAAAAACAAGTGAAGAATATTTATATCAGATTTCATAACCAAAAGATGAGCAAAGAAGAGATTATAGTGAAAAGACTAGGAGAAGGTGAAAGATGGAAAATCAGCTCAAAACCATGAATTAGGACACACCCTATGTCATAGGATATGTAATTGCTCCAAAGAGAACCATAGGGAGGGATAAGATTAGAGCACCAATTTTGAAGCTCAAAGTAGCTACCAAGGGAGAAAAAACCAATCCTAAGCCATCTTTTATGCTTTTGCACAAGATTGAAGAAGAAGTTGGATAAAAAAAACCGTAAAGAATCCAATATCAAGATTGGTTTTGGCAACAATGATCACCAAGAAGTCAAGAGATTCAAGAGCTTTACGTATGAGCCTTTTTATCCCCTCTTTTTTATGATTTTTATAATTGTTCATAATATGTTTTGGAACTAAATATATTGAAGGTTTTCGACTATTATGAACCCTAAAATGTAGTATACATTATTTTTGTGGATTTAATGTGAACTTCATGAGTTTCCATGAATCAATTATGGAGCTAATCAAGATTGGTTTTTTAATGATTGTGATAGTGCAAAACATATTGTGATAGTGAAATATGAATTTTGGTTTATGAAAATTTTATGAAAGGTTTTTAAGTTGTTTAAGAATGAAAATATTTCATAATCAACTACGTTTTATGTTTGAATCAATTGAAAGGTTTTAGAAATTGAAAAGGTGTTTGTATATGTTTTAAAACTTATTAAAGTTATGTTAAATTTTAGAAAGTTGTTTGAAGTGTTTTGTATTTGATTTTTTTTTTGTGTTCTTTTAAAACCTAAACAGCTGGTGCG
>JAOXYD010092591.1:0-11970 GCA_028565735.1 Pinacopodium congolense
AACATTTAAACACAATATAGGGGTCATAATGCATCAAATTAACTATAAAAATCATATCAATTTTGACCCCTATCATTTACTAATTCTTTGAAGGTCGTTCATGAACATGGGAAGAGCTTTGATTTACATTTGTAATGGCACATCAGTAATGAACAGGTGGAGTTTAATATGAGTGAGACTCTAAAAAATCCACCTGAGGGAAACTCTTATATGAAAATCAATGTAGTGGATGAATGTGTCCAAGAAGTAAAGAGGAATAGTGATGAAGAAGAAAGGAAAGAAAATTATGAAGTGAGTGAAGAAAAAGAGGAGTCGGGTGAGATACCGAAGGACAAACATTTGATTTGAACTGAAGAACCTACTTCAGCATCTAGTGAGATACCACTTATCATGAAATCTAAGTCTTTACCTAACCATCTTAGATTTACCTTCCTAGGTAAAGGCCAAATACTATCGATTATTATCTCTAATAATTTGAATGAAAAGCAAGAGAAGAACATGGTTGACATTATAAAAAAGCAGAAGAAAGCCATGGGATGGTGAATTGTAGATATGAGAGGGATAAGTATAAGTGTGGTGATGCTTAGAATTAACTTGGAAGAAGGAAGCAAGCCAATCATGGAGAGACAATGGAGGTTCAACCCACACATAAAGGAGGTAGTGAAGAAAAACGTTGTTAACCTCTTAAACATTGGGATTACTTATACCATCTCCGATAGTGAATGGGTGAGCCCAGTATATTGTATACTTAAGCAGGGTGTAAGAAAGTAGTTGAAAACAACAAAGGAGAATTGATCTCTACAAAAACACTCCCATGTTGGAGGTTTTGCATTGACCATAGGAAACATAACACTGCAATTGAAAAGGATTACTTTCCCCTACCATATGTTGATCAGATGATTGAGAGAATGGTTGAGCGTGCCTTTTATTGTTTTTTATATAGTGACTCAGGTTACAATCAAATCTTCATATATCCAAATGACCAAGAGCAAACCACATTCCCTTGTCCCTATGGAATCATTGCTTATAGAAGAATGACTTTTGGTCTTTGCAACACCCTGGTTACTTTTCAAAGATGCATGATGGCCCTATTTATAGATATGATTGAGGGCATAATGAAAGCGTTTATGGATAATTTCTTAGTCTTTGAAGACACCTTTGATAACTATTTGAACATTTTATATAGAGTAATTCAAATATGCAAAGACTCGTATTTGGTTCTCAATTAGGAGAAGTGTCACTTTATGGTGCATGAAGGTATAGTTCTGGGACACAAGATTTCATGCAAAGACATAGGGGTGGACAAAGCTAAAACTGAAGTTGTTAGGAAGTTTACACCATCGAGCAATGTCAAGGGTGTCTGAGCATTTTTAGGACATGTTAGGTTTTATCGTTGATTCTTCAAATACTTCTCTCTCATTGCTCGACCCCTTACTAATTTGTTAGTTAAAGGTGCACCTTTTCACTTAAATGCCAAATGCTTTTGATAGATTAAAGATGGCACTGATATCTGCACTAATTCTAACATCACCGGATTGGTCCTTACCATTTAAAGTCTTGTGCGATGCCAGTGACCAAGCATTGGGATGTGTTCTAGTACAATGGAAGGAGAAGCAACTACATGCCATTTACTATGTCAACAAGACCTTAATAGTAGCCCAATCAAACTATACAACGGTCAAAAAGGAATTGCTAGCTATGGTGTTCGCATGTAACAAATTTTGCTCATACCTGTTAACTCAAAGGTATTCATTTATACTAACCATGTAACACTAAGGTACCTTTGAGCTAAGAAAGATGCTAAACCAAGGCTCATTCAATAGGTCTTGCTTCTGCAAGAATTTGAACTAGAGATATAAGACAAAAATGAGTCAGAGAATGTAGTGGCAGAACACTTATCACATCTAAAAGCTAAGGAGATGCAATCAAGAAATGAAGACATCAATGAACACTTCTACGATGAATCCTTAATATTGGTAAATAATATTTTTTTCCATGGTTTGCTAATATAGCGAACTACATAGTAGGTGATACCTTTCCCCTGACTTAACTTATGAATAAAAGAAGTGATTTTTTTAGTGTACTCATTATCTGTGGGAAGATCCAATCTTATATGAGATATATGTTGATAGAATAATTCATAGGGCGTTCCTAAGGATGAAATTCTTGGAATCCTAACTCAATGTCACAATTCATCTTTTTTAGGTCCCTATGGAACCAAGAACTTTGTAGCTCTAGTGTTAGAATAAATTTTCTTTTGGAATAGGCTATTTAAGGATGCATATGAGTATGTCAAGAATTGCGATCGATTTCATCATGTAGGAAATATTTCAAAGTGGAATGAGATGCCACTCTTCAACATTCTATAAATGGAATTCAACTTATAGAGAATTGATTTTATGAAACCATTCCTATCTTAACTCGGCAACACTTATATCCTAGTTGGTGTGGACTTTGTCTCTCGATGGGTAGAAATGGTAACTACTCCAACCAATGATGGTAAGGTAGTGTATAAGTTCACTGAATGAATATTTAATAAGTTTAGAGTACCAAGAGCAATCATCGACGAGGGAGGAGCACACTTTTGCAACAATCCTTTTGAAATTATGCTAAAGTGATAAGGAGTTTACTATCGAGTACCTACACCTTATCATTAGCAAACAAGTGGCCAAGTTGAAGTAGTGAATATGGAGTTGAAGTGAATTTTAGAGAAAATAGTGAATGGTTCAAGGAAATATTAGGCACTAAAGCTTAATAATGTGTTATGGGCATACTGAACTACGATCAAGATGTCTATAGGTACCACTCCATTCCATCTTGTCTATGGGAAAGCTTACCACTTACTTACGGAGATAGAACATTGATCATTCGGGGATATCAAAGCATTAAACTTTGATGGTAAAGCAATTAGTGAGCGCAGACTATTGTAACTCAAAGAATTGGAGGAGTTACGATTTGATGCATATGAGAATGTCAAACTATACAAGGAAACAGAGAAGAAGTGGCATGATGCTCACATCAAAAAGAAGGATTTCAAAAACAATGATAATGTATTGTTATTTAATTTTCAACTTCATTTATTTCCAAGAAAGTTGAAGTCTCATTGGAGTAGTTCATTTGAAATCGTCCAAATATTCAACCACGGAGCATTGGAATTAGAGAATGAAAAGGGAAAAACATTAAAGGTAAATGGTCAGAGTTGCAAGCCATACTTCAAAGTCATACTTTCACATAAAAGGAAAGTGATTTCCTTCCTTTCTCTAGTTTAAGCTTGTCGAATTTCGCATTGGTCAAGCTAATGACCTTAACTTTATTATACTTTTTTTTAGTAACTTAATGGGTAATATGTGTGTTTAATTGAGGTGTAGGTTATGTTTTCTATTTAAAGTTATTGAAGTTTATTAATTATTAATGGTTTGATTTGTAGGGAGGTATGAAAAAAAATTAATTTAAAAAATAAAACTAATTAATTAAAAAACAAAAAAACAAATAAAAATTAAATTAAAATATTTGGTATGCGGCGCTATTGGCCGTTGCTAATGACAGCAAGTACTGAGGCCAAGCCGTCATTCAGTTTATTTTTTATTTTCTTATTTTACTTATTCTTAAATACGACCCCTCCCTCTTTTCTTTTTATAAAAAACCTGGCTTCCTTTCTCTTTTTTTAGTCTATTTCAAACTAATACAACCCCCTCTTCCTCTCTTCTTTTTAGTTCCATCCACTTTTCACTTAAATCATCCATTTTTCTTGAATTTCTCACCAATTTTTTCATAAATCTTCTACAAATTTTCAAGGCTTTCACTTCTTTCCCTCGAGAATCACATCTTCTCTACATCTTTCTCACTTATTTTCACTATTTTTTTACATCTGACCTTCTCTTTGGTGTTTATTTTGGCAAGTTTTGCATAGTACTTATCCCCATAACACCATTGGGAAGACAAGTTATAGGAAACAAACAATCTTAAGGGAAAGAGGTGGCTTGTGACCTAGCCATTTAGTTTATTTTTTTATTTTACTTACTCTTAAATGTCACCCTCCCTCTTTTCTTAAAAAAAAAAAAAAGGCTTCCTTTCTCCTTTTTAGTCTATTTCCATCTAGTGCAACTGTAATAGCCTATTTTTCAAATTAGGGGATTACAAACCTAGACTATGGCTTATAAGTCATATCATTGAAAATTCATTATAATTTCATTTATATGCATATCAAAAGCATATACACATGAATTATGAATTATTAGACATTGCAAAGAATGTATATGCCCTCAATTGACTCATTCACAAGTATTGTGTATGTCTTGAATTTTGGTTTGATTGATTATAAGAAACAAATTTGGAATTAATTGCTACAACTAGAAAATTGATGGATAACAATTTTTGTCTAGGAAAAATGCTGGAAATTTAAGATGACTAGCTTAAGCTTAAGAATTAGTGAAATTTGGCATGGAAAATTAAGTGACAAATGGCAGCAATGATTGGGTGCTTAATTAACCCAACTTAATGGTGTCATTAGTAACAAAGAAGTAAGACAAATGGAGACCATGCTTAGAGACATGTGACATTGGAATTTGGAGACACCTAGCACCTAAGATGTCATGGTTTTATAGCAAAATGAGTTTGGTTCATTTTGCTTCTTCTTTCTTCCTCTCACCACTGAAACCCTCTTACTCTTACAACAAGTAAGTAAAAGATTGGTATTTATAGCATGGTATGATAGAGAATTGATGATGATGAGTTAAGATGAAATACTTATGTTGTTTATAATTGATTGTACTGGAAATTTCTACATGAACTTGGGTACTTTTCTGTTTTGTGTTCCTCTTTTAACATATTTTACATATCCTTAGAGCATGAATTGGAAGAAACTAGAATAATGAGTGTTATCTTGATCTCAGTGAAAGCAGCTTTCTAAAATAGTGAATATAGCTTAAGTTATGCTTGTTTCCCTAATATTGCCTGTGATAGACCCCTGTGTAGGGAAAAATTCTAGTTTCACTCTTTTGATCTATTTTACATATATTTAGACCATGAATTTGATAAAACTTAAAGAATAAAAGTTGTAGATATAGGTATTATCTTGACCCTTGTGAAAACTACCTGAGATGGAGCTTGAGTTATGTTTTCTTTCCTGCTATTGCTTATAACGGACCTCTATGTAGGAACCTTATATTAATTCCTAATTTTTAAGGACTTTAAAGCTCGAATTAGTCAAAGCATAAAAAATGAAAAATGCTTATTAATGTCTTATTAATGTTTTTGTGAAATAGTGTGGCTAGAAGATATCTTGATTATTTTATATAGTTAATTGATTGCTAATGATTGGACTGTTTTGATGTTGATAAGTTTAAATCTAGAAATTTTGATTTGTCTATGGAATAAAGGAGTTCTTTTCATGAAAATATGATCTTTAAAGATAAGCATAATATGTATAAGGTAGAGAGGAATGAGCATTAAAGAACTAGGGGTAATTTTGAATGAGAATTGGGTAAATGTATGCACATATATGGCTGGAAAAGGTTTAGAGAATTTATAGATATAGCTTGCTAAACGTTCATATTTAAAGTAACAATTGTGTGTGTGTTCTAAGAATTTTTTTTATCATGACAATGGTCAACGATAAGTGTAAAGTATGGTTTATGAATTTGGAGTAACTCAAGCTAACTTAAAGGTACAAAACTGATTGGATAATGGTAGTATACAATTTTTGTTTGAATGGTCTTTGGATGTATAATGTATAAGCATAAATTGAAGAGTCAAGATCTATGTGTAAGGATTCATACCTGAGAAAGTCAATTGAGAATGCATTGAACATAATACATATACATGTGCATGATTGAGTACTTATATGATTACACAAGTTAGTAATGTTTACAGATGTTTGTTTTACATGATTTAGAAGCAAAAGGGATCAACATCATCTAGACATTGTCGGCAAATCAAGACAATAGCTATCTGGAGCTAATAGTGAGCTAACCTATATACTTACTCATTATATTTGAATTGATTTTCATGAATGCTAGATATTGAACTATTATTGATATGATTATGATAATTTCAGACCAATCAAATGCTTGAGGAGTTTGATATTGGGGATTGTATTGAAAGTTTTTGAAAATGGAATGTGAATTTGGAAAATATGTTCTCAACTATATGTTGAATGTTGGACTGAGATCAAGAGAATTGCATACTAAATGGGAATTATTGATAGCATAATATGTGACTTAGTGCATTATCATTACATTGATATGCATGATCAGATAAAGGAGTTGTGCCTGGAGTGACCAACGTGAAAAGAGCTTAAAGCTAAAAAATATGCACATAGAGTTATAGGCTCAACGATTAATGAGCTCGATATCCACAATGGGTATGGGGCAATATTTGAAATGAGCCTGGTATCCACAATGGATACGGGACAATTAAATTAGGTGCTCGGTCACATCAAAATAAAAAGGAAAGTGGAGTCTCATGTGTATTGTGTATATATCTTACATGTATCATATGATTCATTTCAAATAATGATGGAATTGAACTGATATACTGTTATGTTATGTTTGTATACATGTGCATGATTGTGAGATAGTACTGAAGTGTGTTGATATAGTGAAATGCAATATTTGTATACATGTTGATGAGATGAATAATTGAGGTAAATAATATGATATACTCGAGAATTTTGGTTACATACTTGTGAAATTTGTGTTTTGACTCGAGTGAGTACATCAATGATGGCTCACTCACTGAGTTTGCAAACTCATCAAAATTGCAAATGTTGCTTTTCAGATACTGAGGAGACATAGTCTCTAAGGCAATCTATTAAAAGTTTAGTTCTGTCACTTTTAGACTAAAAAATGACTCAAAGGTCTGGTTAACTGATACTTGCTGAGTTTAGATAGAATGTGTTTGTTTAGTTTCTCATTTCATGTAGTACATGTTATATAGAACAATAAACACGTAGATGTTTTATTTCGTAATAATATAGATGATTCGTAAATAATATAGATAAGGAGATGTAATGACTTTGTAAACGATATATTTTTTAAAAAATGAAATGATAAATGTAGATTAATTGTGTTCTATGATGCCATAATAGAAATTATGATTGCTCTAACATGACATTCTCATAGGGTATGTTCTTGAATATTCTCTAGATGTTCGGATATATGTTCTATAGTAATGGGATGTTACAAGAATAATGGAACGATCAAAATTACTTCAATGGCTTTTGTTAAATTCCTTCTTGTAAGACTCCATCAACAACCATGTTAACCCACGAAGTGGTACACTTCTTAACAATCACTCCATAAACAAACATCCAATTATCTTCCCTGTTCAACCTTTATATAGTAAGCATCGAAAATCAAGAAACCCCAGCTTCTAACTTGAAGATAGAAGTTGTTTACAATGGTTAGACAAGCAAAATCCTGGCTCAATTATCTATGTTTCGTTCGAAAGTTACTACTAGATAAGCGAAAGTGAGGAGCCTTGCATTGACGCTTGAGGCCTTATAATGACCATTCATTTGGGTTCTCGAAGATGGTTTGTGAAAAGGGTTGCTAGTAGGATGTATCGACGAAGTGTCTAACTAAAGAAAGGTGGTAACTTGGGCATCACAAACGAAGTGATACAAAGTTGTTGGTGCTGAGCTGGAATTAGTTAGAATGTGAATTAGTTAGCAATTGGTTATGAGCTAACAGGAACTACATTGGCAAGAGACTTTAATTTGTCATCAGATAAATCAATTGTCATACATTGCACGATGTTTTAACAAATAATATACAATACATAAAATACAGAAATTCTTCCTACTCTTCTCTGGTTTCATCTTCTTTTTCCCCTCTATTTCTTCTCTGCATCGTCTTGGGTGAATTCTACACATCATTGATATCAAAGCTTAGTTCTGGATATGGCTAACACAATCAAGAAACAAGAATTGAAGAAACCATAGAATTTGATTCATTAAACTGATGAAAGGTATGGATAGGCAATCAAAGAAATCGAGGAACAAAATAAAAACGTGTTGGAGGAAATTAGGTTGTTGGTGGCCAGAATCACCTTACAAATACCACAAGTCACCAATCAAACCCAGCAAGTGTCCAATAATGGTCAAGGGATTCTAGACATAGGGGGTAGTACAGGCAGTAACAGAATGAGTAATGGAATGGATCACCATTATAGCTTATACACCAAGTTAGAGTTTTCGAGAATAAGCAAGGCCTGACTGAATGGATGTATAAGGCCTGACTGAATGGATGTATAAGGCCTAGCAATTCTTTGAAATCAATAATAGTTTGGAACTCTCAAAGGTAAATTTGGCTGCTATTCATTTAGAGGGGAGGCCCCTAAATTAGTACAAATCATTCCTCAAAATCAAGGATGGCAATAGAATAGCTCCATTGGATGAACTCGTAGAGAGTTTGGCAGCTTAATTTGTGGAAAAAGTGTTCCCTGATCCTATCTTGAAATTAAAGAAATTGAAACAAGTAGGGTTTATCCAAAGCTACCTAGATGAATTTGATGTTAAACTTACTATAATTTATTTAAACGAAGGTTAAGCTATAAGTCATTTCCAGGGAGGGCTGAAGGAAGAGATTAAGATGTCTATATGACTCTTTCATCTAACCACCCTGCAATTAGCATATGCTTTGGCCAAGTTGCAGGGATTCTTATGGTTAAAGAAGAATTATAGGGTTCTAAGAGGGTTGAGTAAGCCCTCACTATTGTTGTGTCGCAATCAACTTCCAGCCTTCATTCACCCACTATTATTTCCAAAACAGGTACTACATTCCTGCCTACCTCTAGTAATAGGACTAACAGTAATTTTAAACAATCCAAGAATATGTCTAGAAAAGAATTAAATGAGAAAATACAAAAGGGATTGCGTTTTTAGTGTGATGATAAGTTTTTACCAAGAAAAAAAATGTAAGAAACAACAACTTTGCATGTTAACAGTGGAGGGTGATGACAATATGGAATCTGAGTTGGGAGAGTGATTAAGTGATGGACCACTAACAAGTGAAAAATCAATACAACCCCAGCTGTTGATATATGTCATGACTAGTGCTTACAACTATCAAACCATGCTAATTAAAGGTTCAGCAGGCAAGAAAATCCTATCCCTATTGATAGATTTTGGAAGAACCCACAACTTTATAGATGTAGAAATGGCTAAGCAATTGCGATTTGTTTTAGAACCTATTAGTGAACTCAGGGTTGCAACTACCAATGGTAATGTCTTAAATTATAAAGAGGCTTGAAAATATTTTAAATAGGGTATGCAAGTATACCAATTCAAAGCTGACTCTTGATCATATCATATAATAATTATGATATGGTCTTGGGAATTCAATGGTTGTCAGTTTTGGGAGACATCATTTGGAATTTTCAAAAGCTGCAAATGAAGTTCCAGCTACGAGACTAAGAGTATATGCTGCAGGGAGACACCAGGAACCAACTCCAAATGGTGTCACAAGAACAAATACAAAAGTTGTTGACAAGAAAGTCTCAGCTACTAGCCCTCAATCAATGCTTTACTTTTTCTTTACATGAATCAGTAACTAATGTACAGGGGTTACGTCCACAAGGAGCACCGAATATAAGTGCAGAGGTTTCGAAAGAAATTGCAATTGTCATCCAACAATGTGTGGAAGTATTCAGGGAACCAAAAGGCTTACCTCTCTATAGGAGCCATGATCATAGCATCAACTTGAAGGAAGGAACACAACCAATTTACATTCGACATTATCGATATGTTCCCTCTAGAAAAATGTGATTGAGCAAATGACACAAGAGCTACTGGACTCGAGAATCATTACTTCCCTTTTTTTTCTCTAGTAGTTTTGGTTAAGAAGAAAGATCATTTGCGGCAAATTTGTATAGATTACAAAGGTTTGAACAATTTAACCATCAAAGTCAAATTCCTTATATCTTTAATTGATGAGTTGTTAGAAGAGCTACATAAGGCTGTCATCTTCTCCAAGCTAGACCTGAGGTCTAGTTATCACCAAATACGGATGCATTCAACGGATGTACATAAAACAACATTTCAAACTCATATCGCCCAATATAAGTTCTTAGTCATGCTATTTGACTTAACTAACGCACTATCTACATTTCAAATCTCAATGAATGAAGATTTTAAACCCTTCCTGAGGAAGTTTGTATTTGTCTTCTTAAATGACATCCTCATATACAGTAACAAATTGGAAGACCATGTCAGCCATCTTGCTCAAGCATTTCAGGTGTTGTTAGATAATTGCTTGTTTGTAAAGATGAGTAAATGCAGCTTTGCAATTAATAGGGTGGAATATCTTGACCACTTCGTATATGTAAAAGGTATATCTACCGATCTATGAAAGATATAAGCCTTTCAAGAATAACCAACACCTGCCACTATTAAGCAGCTGAGTGGGTTCTTGGCTTTGGCAGGATATTATAGACAATTTATCAGGAATTTTGCTCAGTTAAGTTAGCCCTTAAACTAGTTACTTAAAGGGAAGGTTGTATTCCGCTGGACTCCCACTGCTCGGCAAGCCCTCGATGTTCTCAAGAAATCTTTATCTTCTACTTCATTTTTAAGTTTGCCAAATTTTAGCTAAGGATTTATAGTGGAGAAATATGCTTCAATTTTAGGAATTGGAGTTGTCCTGACCTAAAATGGCAATCCGTTAGCTTACATTAGCAAGGTATTATCTCCTAAACACCAAGCTTTATCGATATATGATCGAGAACTCCTTGCAATCTTATTTATAGTGAAAAAGTTGGATCAATATCTAATGGGGAGACATTTTGTTATTAAAACTTACCACAAATAATTTAAGTTCCTCTTTGATTAGAAACTGACCACTCAATGTCAATTCACCTGGCTTTCAAAACTCATGGCTTATGATTACAAAATCCAATGCAAACAAGGCAAAACAAATATGGTAGCAGATGCTCTATCTATATTACATTCGACAGATGTTACCCTTTATGTTTTTTCTCGCATCTCTATGGTGACACTGGAAGACATTGCACACTCGTTTGCACACTCATGGCAAACAAACCCTCACTGACCTCTAATCAGTTACGATGTAAACAGACTCTTGTTGTAGGGAATGATGTTGCTCTTAAACGAAAATTATTGCAGCACTTCCACAACAGTGCCATTGGAGGGCATTCTAGTGTTCATGCCACCTATTAAGGGTTTCAAAAGAAATTACAATTGTCGTCCAACAATTTGTAGAAGTATTCAGGGAACCGAATGGCTTACCTTCCTATAGGAGCCATGATCATAGCATCAACTTGAAGGAAGGAGCACAAATTACATTCGACCTTATTGATATGTTCTCCTCCAAAAAAATGTGATTAAGCAAATGACATGAGATTTATTTGACTCAAGAATCCTTTAGGCAAGTACTTCTCCTTTTTCTTCTCCAATAGTTTTGGTTAAGAAGAAGATCATTCGTGGCGTATGTGTATAGATTACAAAAGTTTGAACAATTTAACCATCAAAGCCAAATTCCCTATACCTATAATTGAGGAGCTATTAGAAGATCTACAGAGGGTTGTCATCTTTTCCAAGTTATACCTGAGATCTGGTTATCACCAAATATAGACGCATTCAGTAGATATGCATAAACAACATTTCAAACTCATGTCGCTCAATATGAGTTCTTAATCATTCCATTTGACTTAACTAATGTAACATCTACATTCCAAAGCACAATGAATGAAGTTTTTAAACCCTTCATAAGGAAGTTTATATTGGTCTTCTTAGATGACATCCTCATATACAGTGGCAGTTTGGAGGACCACGTTAACCATCTTGCTCAAGCATTTCAAATGTTATTAAATAATAACTTGTTTGTAAAGATGAGTAAATGCAGCTTTGCAATTAATAGGGTGGAATATCTTGGCCACTTCATACCTGCAGAAGGTACGGGCGCATCTGGCCGCCTGCCTGTCGGAGGGCCGGCAAATCGACCTCGGGGCGCC
>JAOXYD010092602.1:0-11969 GCA_028565735.1 Pinacopodium congolense
ATCTTGATCCCCTCTGGATAATTGTAATTTGATAGCCCTAGTAGTTGAACTTTCCCTGTAGATTTGACATTCTAGAGTCTTAAAAATTTTCTACTTTATTACTTGTTGATCAGTGCAATATCGTATTATCAGTTTAAAAATGAATTTAATTCATAAATTTATTTACGCTTAGTGAGTATTAAACTAACCAGCAATAAGTTTTTGACGTCGTTATTAGAGAAAATAGATTGTGATATTAGGAATATAGCGGTGTTAATTACTCTAAGTTTCAAATATTATTTATATTGTGGTCCTTTGTTTCTCCTATTTTATTTTTTATTTTTTGTTTTCTTGTGTTCTTGGGTTTGTTTTATGTGTTTAAGTGTGTGCGTTGCAAATATTTTGGTGCCTAATTCTAGTCAGTAAAATATGTGGGGGCAATACGATTATTGGCATGACCGCTAATGGTATAAGCTTGACGAGGTAAGTTATGAATTAGCGAACCACGATGCATCTAATTATGAATCTTATATTTTTGATTATTCATCTTATCCTAATTATTCATGGAAAAATTCATCCTAATTTGAACCATATTTTGTTCCTTGTCAATCATCTTATCTCCTAGATTCTTCAAAGAAATTTTCTAGATCATCTTATGAACCTTCATCTGCTCATGAAGCTAGATTTGCTAAATTAATTTAAATGAAGGATTTAATGAGAGAATTTAGAAAAATGCATTACCTTGTTAATGAAAGTAGGATTAGGGATAAGCTCCTTTTATAATTGCAATTAGAATCCTAAATGGCATAATTGGGAGAATCCATTCAAGACTATTCTACTTTTTCATTGCATGCTTCTCCTGCATTAGAATCAAGTGAGTTAAATACTTTTCACATGCATATTGATGGGCTAGAGTTTTCTACTTCTTTTAAACAAAATGATAATCAATAAGTGTTTTTATTTCCTTCTGACCTTAATGATGTAGAAATTGATGAATGTTTAAATCGTTACCAATATCTTCACTTAGAAAAATTTGGATTTTATGATGCAGCTTTGGAAAATGATGAATCATTTTTTCATTTAGATAATGACGTGGAATCTGATGTGAACATGACTCTTAGCCATGATTTTGAAATTGAAGCATTTAAACCTTTTGATGCAACCATAGAGAGTGATGAATCAATTTATGACTTTATGGTTCAATTTGTTAAAATTGTAATTCAAAACTTTTCCTTAGAAGAAGAAACTACTGGAAGTCATGAAGAAAACATCATTGGTGGTGAGGAAAAGAATTCTATTGAATCAAAGGAGAGTGGAATGGAGGCTTATGATGAAATTGTTAAGGATGAGCCAAGTAAAGTAGCATGCGAGTGCATTGACTTTCTAGATGTTACAACTTTTATTGCTTGGTCAATAGTGACAATTCTTAACCTTCTTCCATGGTACTTTATTAAAGGTAAGATTTTTTCATTATATCTCTTCAAAGGTATTATTTGTGACGCTTTTTGACACTTAAAGGTGTAAGGATCTTTGGAAAGTTAGCTTGCCATATGATAAGAATGAGATAAATCAATTAGATGGTGAGATAAAATTTCGATTAAAAATGATCTAATTTTAATGTCTAGCTAAAATACCTTAAATAAGATCTTATAAGAAGGCAACCTAACAATGGATTTTTTTTTTTGATTTAATAGGGTTCACCTTAGGTTTAAGTTTAATTTAGTACTCTTAGGGTATGTTTCTGAGTAGATTTTAGCCTTCTAATGTGTCTCTTTTGTTTTCTTTTGTTTGGGTCTTAGAAAGCCTCTTTTGGGAATCCTTAATACAAGCCTATGTGTGTTTGCTTAGTTTTATTTAGTGTGTTTATAAGGTCTTTTGTGAAGACTTAATTTGTTTCTAGTTGTTTAAGTTCTTTTGTTTTAGTAAAGTATTAATTCTTTTAATTGTGTGTATTCTTACAATGATTTTCTTTTCTGTGTTTGTTTTAGTGTCTAAGTGTATTTATTTTTCACGTTTTTGTGTGTTTTAAGTTTCATTTTGTATTTTAGTAGGTCCTTTACAAATTTAAGTGTTTAAGTCTTTTCTTTTAAAGATAAATCTTTAGTTTAAATGTCTTTTAATCCCGTTTCAATTTAATTTCAATGTTTTAGGCTTCATCCATGTTTAATTTGTGTGTTTAATCTATTTTGAATGATTAGACTTGAATTGGGATTAATTTGGTGAGTTTGGTCTGATTTTTCAATTTTAGAATTATTTTTCAAAAAGTAAAATGGAGGGAGTAAGCAGCCCGTGTTTATCCCTTTAACACCACATTTTACTCCTGTCTAGGGACTTAAATGTGACCATTTAAACGACACTGTTTAAATCCATAGGTACCACTATTTAAATATCTGTTTCACTCATAAACAGCACAACTTTAGGTTTCTCTTCGTCTTCTTCTCCAGCACTCTCTCCTTTGCAAGTCTTCTCTTTTTTTTCCTTAAAAATTTCCATAACCTGCTCATTTTGCATCCAAATCTTGTTTTCTTGTCATCTATTTGTCACATTTTCTGTCTAGAATAGGATTTCGCTATTAAATCACTTAAAAATTTGCTACAATCTCTGAGAAATCCTCTGCATCTATTCATATCACTATTCACCACCTAAGGTATTTTCTCAATTTTCTTGAATTTTAGTGTTCCAATTGCTTAGATTTTTATACCATTGTGTTCAAAATTGTATAAGCTTTCTAATAGTGTCAAGTTTATGCCCTAGTTTCATCATCAAAATTTATGGATTTTTCTAATGAATTAAATATTCATGAATTTTTTGATTTTTTAAATTTCTTTGTGTTTTCTGACTTGTTTTTATATGTTTATTGAACTGTTTTAGTTAAAATGGCTCCTAGGAGTTCTACTTGAGCCTTTAGTTTGGAATCAAGGTTAGAGTATGATCATTCTCGTTTTACCAGTCAAGAGAACTCCGATTGGTTTAAGGCCTAACACAATAATGAATTCATTATCGAGAGGTTTATTGAGGCTAATGTGGAGGCCAAGTTCCAAGTCTCACCTCTTTTCCAAGCTATCAAGTGGGTCCTACTACTCGGCTTAGTGGACCCATATTATCCATTATTGGTGAATGAATTCTTTGTTAATAAAGAAGAGAAGAATGCCTATTATCTTCACGATATTCGCTCTTCAGTTAGAGGTACCCTAGTTATTATCACTAATTCTTTCCTTGTTTCATTTTTAGGGGTTCTAGATGTCAACGAGATTTATATTCATAGGGTCAATTGAGTGCGAGATGATTCAATTCCTTCCCATCCCTCTACATCTATTAATGTAGCTAGAGCTCATTTAGGATTGGTTAGTTCATCTAAAAAGAGAGGGTATCCTACTAATTAGTTTTCTATTAGAGATTTCATAGTTGTTCCCATCTTTAATGCAAATGTGCTTCCTAAGGGTAGCGGACTCAATGGATTATGAGCTATAGAAGGATTGTCTTTGACTTGTTTTTTTATAAAGCATGAGGAATGTAGTTTGATTTACTCCCTAAACAAAGAATTTATTTTTTTCGTGTTTACTCATTAGGATCTTTGAGGTATCAGGAGTTTCTTTTGCTGGTGACGTAGCTGTACATCCTGCCAACTCCATTTCCTATTCACTTCTTGAACTTAGGACGCATTATCGAGTTGGTGGGTAGTAGAGGAACACTACTTTTAGACAATTACAGGAAAGTGAGCATATTAATGATGATGATATTTTAGTGCCTGCTCCTATTCTAGCTCCTAAGGAGGTTGTTGGAGATGATTCCTTTAAGGTGAGCCTGAGCATGCATAGGCCACCACTAGATGATCATACTTGAGCCTATAACCCTACTGTGCCTCCTTCAGAGCCCTCCTATAATGTGATATCCATTCTTCTAAGACATGATAGTTAACTAGTGCTTATAGAGAAAATCGTGGAGAGTGTTGACTAGCGACTAACAAGGATTGAGGAACATTAGTAGTCAAATGATCAAAGTCATGATTTTTAGTTATTTCTGCCTACACCTTTTTTTTAAAAGACATGTGCTTTTGTTGTTTTTTAGTTGTATTTTCGTTTCTATTGTTATATTTTGGCAGCCTCTCATGGATTATGGGCTCTTCACTATATTTGGACTCCATTGATGTTCTTGGATGACTTATCTCTTTATATATGGAGCAGGGTTTATTTCATTATTGTCTCTTGTACTTTCATTTTCCTTTTTATCATTTGAAGTTGTAAGCAAAGATGAAATTTCAATGTTCATTTGAACAAAGCATTAAAAGATGTTATCATTTTATTTCGGGTGTTTTCCTTTCCTTTATATTTAATTTTATGCCTTAAGATTGATTTTATGGTTAAGGTTGTTCCCATGAACATTGAGGACAATTTTTAGTTTAAGTTTGGGGTAGGAAATGGTTATTTCACACTTATGTTTATTTATCCAAAAATTTATCATTTTATCATCGTTTTTAAGATAATCTATAATTGGTGGAAATTTTTTTAGTTTTGATACATATCGTTGGCATTTTGTTTATTTTGATTATTTTTGAAGTAAAATGGTATATTCTTAATTAATTATGTGTATTAACAATTAGCTTTGATTTCTTCGTATTTTAGATCATGAATATCTAGTGATCATGATGATTTCCCAGGTATAAAATGTACGTTTTCAAAGTGATTTGGAACTTCTTTTATTCATTTTCATATCTTGTATTGAAAGAAAATTTAAAATCAAAATGAAAAGAAAAAATGAAAGAAAAAGTGCTTAAAAGATTAAAAATGAGAAAGTTTTCATTCACTCAACCGGGTTCGAAACAATTGGTTAAAGTTAAAGAGTGGTGTTAGTAAATAGTTGATGTGAAGTGTCTTAATTGAGTAACGGGGGATTTTCAGGTCAAAATGTTTATTTTCGGGTAAAAACATTAGATGGCCTCGCAACCAAGCCATAAAACCTCACCTTAGTGTTTCATGAATGTGCTTAATGTTTAAATGATGTGATTTGGTTCAAAGATTATTTGTTTTGCTTTGGGAATGTCCATTTTGTATTTGAAAATGACTTGTGTGATTTAGATTGAATTTTTTAAAATAGGAGCTTATCTTAAGTTGTTTGTTAATTTACATGCTTGATTAATCATATGGCATCTTAAGGATTCATTTGATGATTGGATAATTAAGGAAAGGTTTCAATGACATGGTTTGATGGATTGTTTATTTTCCTTAGGTTATATGTTTTCTTGAGATTGATCATGGATTGATTTTCTTGAGGATAAGAAAATGCTTAAGTATGGGTCAGTTGATAAAGGTTCATTTCATGTGATTTTCCTTGATATTTTGATGTTTATTCACCCCTATTTGGATGTTAAAATGCTTGATTTATGTATTAAAATGTTTAATTTGCAGAGTAATATCAAATTGAATTAATTTAAGAAATTATGAATATTAGAATTAAAATAGAAGCCAAATATGGGTCTAAAGCTAGATCATGTTGAACCCCATCAAACTCGCGTTTAAGTTAGGATCGGGAGTCAAACGTGGGAGATTAAATGATGTCATTTAAGTATTTTTCAAGTGTCGTTTAAGTACAAGTTTAGACAGTTCCAACTGGTTCTTCAATTCTAATTGGTTGTAACTTGTCCACTTGCTACCCACTTGTAGTTCAGATATATATGAAGCTATAGAACTTGGATTTGCAAAGGAAACAATAGAATAAGAGGTCCAAATATGAGATTTAGCTTAGGATTTATTTCTTGCTTTAGTTAGGTTCTTTTTTTAATTTTTCTTTTCCACCTTTGTTTATGCGATTTTAAGGATGTATTTGTGGATTCCATGAGTTTACTAAGTTGATTGAAGGTTGTCTAACACTTTGGAATAAACATTTGTTGAAATCTAACCCTTCTTTCACTTATTTTGCTCTCTTTATTCATATATGCTCAAGAACACGGACTGTTTTGATGAACCCGAATATTTCTTGTTATATATGATATTTTAATAAATTTTCTAGCTTATGAGAGGTTCTTTGATGCTTTAATTGAGTTCTTAACATATGTTTGGAAGATAATCTTTGTCTATTTGAGTTCTTAATGCTTATTTTAATTTGGCCACTTAATATGAGATTAAAGATGGTTAAAGATTCAATAGTTATCTCTTTAATCATTGCAAAAATCAGTGAAAAACATGATTTTAAGAATTACATGACCTTTGATTGGTTAATCATGAGGGTACTAATCTTGAATATGGAATTTAGATTTAAAACTTCTTGAACTTTAAGCCTAATACTTATTAATTTATGTAATAACTAAAGATCAATTTAGGATGGTTAGGGATAAGGCATTGTCTTAACCATAACAATGTTTTGACTTAGTGAAACCCTAGAATGTGTGTTCTAATCCTTTTTATGGCTCAATCAAGTCATTTAAGTCCTAATCCTTATTTATTTCAGTTAATTTGGTAATTCATAAGCAATATAAGTTTCATTGCAAAGTTTTAATGCTTTTAGGT
Source organism: Pinacopodium congolense (assembly GCA_028565735.1). NCBI lineage: Eukaryota > Viridiplantae > Streptophyta > Magnoliopsida > Malpighiales > Erythroxylaceae > Pinacopodium > Pinacopodium congolense. The sequence continues at coordinate 6,483 of JAOXYD010092602.1, forward strand.
TAATTTAGGGAGCTAAACTTTAATTTCAAGCAATCTTATGATCGTTTAAATAATTGTAATCTGATTTCCCTAGTAGTCACACTTTCCTATGGGTTTGAAATTCGGGAGTCTTTAATATTCTCTACTTTATTACTTGTTAACTGGTACTCTGTCGTATTGTTGGTTTGGAAATGAACTTGATTTATAATGTTAGTTAATAAATTTATTTGAGCTTAGTGGGTATTAAACCAATCGATAACACTTTTACAGTAGGTAACATGGAAATTGATAGGGTATTGACAAACCTAGGGGTAAGTATTACTTGATGCCTATGTCCATCTTTAAGAAGTTGGGATTGGAAGTATCTAAACCTATAATTGTTTCATTACAGTTGGTAGATTTCTTGGTGATATCCATGGCGTATTATAAAGGATGTTTTGGTTAAGGTTGACAAGTTTATTTTCCTTGTTGATTTCCTAGTCTTGGATACGGAAGAAGATAACAAGGTGTCTATCATTATAGGATGACCCTTTTTGGCTACAACCAAGGCACTAATTAATGTACATGTGGAAAATTAATTTTGCAACTCTAGGGAGAAAAACTAGAATATGAGATTTTTAAGGCAATGCAGCACCGTGTGGATTAATATTGTTTTAAATTTGGAGTTAATGATATCGAGAGTGATCCTTTTATGGTTTTATGTTTTGGGAGTGACCCTTTTGTGATTTTATGTTTTCATCCTTTATAAAGGGTTTTAACTCATTTTTAGTCTTTAGACATAGATTTAGAGGAGATAACAAAAGTTATAGGAGCTTTAGAAGCCAGTAAGGTGTCCTCTAGTTGTCTTCCATTTAAAAGGTATGGGCTCTCGATAGGCTAATTAAGCCCTTGCCTTAGCCATCTATAAAAGGTTTTGATGTTCAAGATTGAGTTAATCTTGCTTAGAGCTAAGTAACCATCCTGTGGGATTATATTTGCTCTCAAGACTAGTCGTCTCCTAGCTAAATGATGTTTAGATTGTACTGATTTTTGTCTATTATGCATGGATAGTGTTTTTGTTTGCTTTTGCTTAGTTTGTTTACTTTCGATATATTTTCTTTTGGTACTATTTTGATTTATATTGACCATTTTGATATATTTTCTTCTCTTATCTACTTTGGCACTAATTCTATAGGTATGGAGCATTTTCCCTAGTATTGTCCCTGGTACTTTCATTTTTCATTTTTCATTTGTCATTTTTAACGTATTGCAATCAATGATTGAATTTTCAATGTTCACTATAAAGGATCTTTAAGCAATATTATCATTATTATTTGGATGTTTTCTATTCCCTTTTCTCACATATTGTGCTTTCTTTGTGATTTTATGAACTTTAGGGATAGTGTATAATTTAAGTGTGAGGGAGGAACATTATGTTATCAAACTTGCTTTTCTTGTCTTGTAGCTCATGATTTTATCATTTTTTCAAGATAATCTACAATTTATGGGAAATTTTTTGAGTTTGATTCATATCATTAAATAATTTTCCTTTTGGTTTAGATTATTTTTGACAAATTAAGATGTTATACACGTGATTATAGCAAATGATAGTTGAATGTTTTAAAATTGCCTTAATTTTTGGATAGTAAATACCTTATGATCATTATGATATTCCATTTTTAAAATGCATATTTTTATCCAAAAGTTGGCTTATTTAAACCATTTTTATCATCTTACTCACAGTTAAAATTCAAAATAATGCAAAAAATAAACTAAAGCAAAAAAGAAACGAAGCATAAAGTGTCCAAAAAAGTGGAAAACTAAACAAGTCTTTATTCACTCTGCTGACTTTAAACCAATTGGTTGAAGTTAAAGAGTGATGCTAGTAACCAGTTGATTTGAGGTGACACAATTGAGTAACAAGGGACATTCACAAAACAGATGTTCATCTTCGAAAAGATTGAGTGACTTCTCAACCAAGCCTTAAAAGCTGACATTTATGATTGTGTTTTAGTGCTTAATGAATAAAAGATATGAATTATGCTCTTTGCTTTGTTTATATCCATTTTACATTTAGAATTAGGTTGTGTGACTTAGGTTGAATTTGAAGAAGCATGAAGTGATTTAACCCCATTTGTGACTTCACTCGATTAATCAATTACATAACATCTTAATGGGTCATATTAATTGAAGGATTAAGGACACATGATTATATGTTATTTTGAAATTGATGGTTGATTGATTTATTTGAAGACAAGAAAATGCATAAGTGTAGGAGAATTAATAGGGGTTCATTTTATAATGTTTTCATGGTATTTTAATATAAATTCACCTAATTTTAATTTTTAATTGTTTAATTTATGTGTGAGATTCTATAAATTGCAGATTGACTCTAAAAGAAGAGAAAATTTGAAAACAATAACAAGTTTGAAGCCATTTTGGACTTAAACGTGGGGTCTATCCAACCCCCGTTTAAGTCCCTGTTGCCCACTATTTAAGGCAGTTCTGGAGTTAAGCGCAAGTGGGTAAATGACATCAATTAAGCCCTTTTCAAGTGTATTTCAAGTATTATTCACGAACTTTCCAACCTAATTTTAGCTCCAATTTGCTGAAAGTTGTCAAGACATATATATTGATGTTTTGAAGCCATTTGAAGTAAGAAAAATAAGGAAAAAAAACATGTTATTAGATCAATTTTTCATATTCTCTCAAGTTCTAAGGTTATTTTTTATGTTCTTCACCTTTTTAATTATGTTTTGCAAATTGTCTACCTAAATCATTGGAAAATAAAAAACACGGTTTAATCCTTGGATCCGAGAAATCTACCTTAGTTATCATGAGGGAACTAATCTTAAATGGAATTTAGGATTAGAAATTCTTAAACTTTAAGCCTAATGCCTATTAGTTAATGAAATAACCAAAGATCAAATTAGGATGGTTAGAGAAAAGACATAGACTTAACCATAGCTATGTTTTGAGTTAGTAAAGGCCTTAGATTAGAGATTCCAATTCATTTCATAAGTCACTTGAGTCATTTAAGCCTAGTCCTTAGCCATTTAATCAATTAGTAATCTTTAGACAATTTGGAGTTCAATTGCAAAATTGGAAGTTTTTAAGTACGCTTTTAGTATCTTAGATTCAATCTAACCCTTTAGTTTTAAGCCTTAGTTTCCTTAGATAATTGTAATCTAATTGCCTTAGTGGTCATATAATCAGTTCTCTGTGGGTTTGATATTCTGGAGTCTTAAATATGCTCCACTTTATTACTTGCGATCGGTAGATTGTCGTTAGATTGATTTGGATTTAAATTGGAATTGCATGTGAATCAATTGGATTATTTGAATTAAAAATGGTAATACCAAATCAACGCAGCAAAGGTCTGTAAAAGGAACTCCTTTGGAAGATTATGGTGCAGCTAGCTTCTCTATAACTCCTTGAATTGCTCCTATGCCTCATACAATGATTCTCCATCACTTTTTTGGAAGTTTATGATTTCTTTTATAATTCTTCTTGTCTTGGTCAATAGTAAGTACTGGGAAAGAAATGCTTAGACCGGTTGCTCCCATATAGTAATCTAACTTAAATTGAGTGAATTCAACCATGATTTGGCCTGATCCTTCAAAGTGAAGGGGAACAGCAACATCCTTATTGCATCATCTAACATCCCATTAAACTAAAAGCAATCACAAATCTCTAGGAAATTAGTAAGGTGGGAGTGGGGATCTTTATTTGACAACCCATAAAATTGAATACTACTTTGAAGTATCTTGAGGAGTGCTGGCTTTATTTCAAAATTCCTTGCTTGTACAGCAGGCTACATAACTTCTTATGGACTGAAACCTGGCCTCATGAAATCCATTAATATCCTTTGGGCATCTTTTTCTCCTTATTCCACCACATTCCTTTTTATAGTGTCTTGGTGCATTGCTATTCTTAACTCTCTTTCATGCTTTGTTATATCCGATAACTCTTTGTCGTTCAATTCGGTAGACCTTCTGGTGTTCCTTGTGTTCATGCACTTGCAAATACAAAAGGAAAAGTATTAAAACTCTTAAATCAAAGTCACCCATACTAAATAAGATGCTAAATAATCCCTGGCAATGATGTCAAAAACTTGATGAGACGATTCGTGTGTGTAGATGAATGCTCACTAACTTTACACTATAGTAAGTTTACAAGTCATAAAATTGTAATATAACAGTATCGATCCCATGAGGAATGTATTTAGTCACCACTCAATTCAGGTTATACTTTGTTTAAGAAAATAATTTCAATTACTAAAAACTAGAGAATAAACTAAAATTAATCAATCAAACAAATAACAATTAGTAGGGAAAAGTGTAGTAATTTGATAGTCAAGATTAAGATTAGGAGCCACTCTCTCCCTCTTTTGCTTCCCTTTTATCTTATTAACTCAATTATATTTGACCCAAGATTTTCTAATGCTTAATTACCCTCTCTCAAAGTGCAATTAATTTTCTTTAGTTAAATTAAGATAAAATCAACTATGCTGCCTCTCGACTTACAAAACCTTTCCTAGTCATTTAACTAAATGTTAAGTAATCCTATAGGTAATTTAAACAAATAGCCAAGTTCTCTCTTCAACTACTTGCAAAACCCAAATATGTATTGGTCTATTAGTAGCCAATTCTCCTTGCCCTACCCAACACGGAAGCCTAAGCTCTCTCTCTCTCTCTTGATTTATTGCAAGGTATAAGTTCAATACATGTCACAAACATTCATTCATTGAATCAAAAAGTAAGAGTTTCACAAAAGAGTTCAAGAAGAACTCCTATAAAGTCCTTAGCTACTCATAATCATAAATAATCCAACAACATTAATGTTTCTCATGCTACAAAGTAATAAAGAGAAGAAAATAAAATCTGGATAAACTTTTAAGACCTCCTATCTACTCCAACGAAGCATGAAAAACTGGATGTTGAAGAGTTTTCGTGATTTCCTAGGATGATGTCTTCATTTCCTCCTTTTAGATCCATAAACAATCCTTTACTTTGCCTCTTTTGGAAGCCCTCTAATGATTGTTGGAGGCTCATACAGTCTAAAGACCCTAAATATATCAAAAGGTGGGTACATCAACTTAAAATCTTGTGTTTAAGCAGTTCAAGGTGATTTTTGCCTGTCACCCTCGTGGTTGTGCACTAGGGTGACAGAAACTTGTGTTCCAAGATGGTGTACAATCGTGCACCTGCACAATCGTGAACTTCTGTTTGACATCTTTCTACTCCCTTCACTCTTTTTGCGATAGCTTCTTTTATGGACCTTCGATTGATGGAAATTTAAACTACAACCTCCTCACATGTTAATCTTGCTCCCCTCCAAATTTTGTGTCTATATGAGCTCTACAAGTCTATCTAATGAATCTCCCAAGTATCATGAAATACATCCAATTCTAGATTTTTGCTACCTGCAAAACCACATATTATGTTTGGTTAAAATTTATAATAAAAAATAATTTAATAATAATTATTAAATATAAAATAAATTTAAATTATTAAAAAAAAATACTAT
>JAOXYD010092613.1:0-11969 GCA_028565735.1 Pinacopodium congolense
GTAAACATAATAACACATAAATAGAACATTTAAGCATTAAAATAGGGTTAAATTAACATCAAATAACATCAAAAAATTCTATAAATTTAACCCCTAACACCTTGGTTTCCTTAGATAATTGTAATCCAATTTCCTTAGTAGTCATACAATCAGTTCTTTGTGGGTTCGACATTTTGGAGTCTTAAATGTGCTCCACTTTATTACTTGTGATCGGTGCACTGCTGTTAATTTGATTTGGATTTGAATTAGAATTGTATGTGCATTTATTAAATTATTTGAGTTAAAATAGTGATACTAAATCAACGCAGCAAGTTTTTGGCACTGTTTCCAGAGAACTGAATATTGTGTGATATTAGAAATACATTGGTGTCAATTATTCTAAGGTTTAAATATTGTTTATAGTGTGTTTGCTTTTGTTTTTCTTTCTTATGTGCTTATTTTCTTTTATTTTTTTGTTTGTGTTTGTTTGTTTATTATTGCCTTTACCTTGATTCTAAGCTTGTGCTTACCTTAAATATAAGCTTAGTCAGAATTAAGTTAGTCAAGAAAGGGAACATCATAAGCACTTTAATGTCAAATATCATAAAAAAACAACAATGTTGGAATTAATTATGCAAACTAGAAGTGGTCTTAAGTCTAGTGTTGTTAGGTCTAGGATAGATTCAGATCATTTTGAAATTACACATGTAGTCATTTCATTGATAAGATCTTCTTCTATTAGTGGTTTATCCTTAGAAAATCCTAATGATCATTTAAGAAATTTCTTAGACATATGCAACCTCTATAGAAGTCCTAGTGTTTCAAATGATGCTTTTAGACTTAGAATATTACCATTTTCATTAAATGATAGAGCTCGCACATGGTTTGGCACTTTTTAGCCTGATTCCATTATAACTTGGGATGATCTTACACATAGATTTCTAGCAAAAATTTTCCCCTAGCCAAGCTAGCTAAATTGAAACATTTGATTTCATCTTTTGAACAATTTGAGAATAAGAGTTTTCATGAGTTTTTAGAGCAATTTAGAGAGTTACTTACCACTTTTTCTATGCATAACTTTCGTATTTGTGATCAAGTGCATATTTTTTACCTAAGACTCACATCATCGACTTGTAGTCTTATAGATGCTGCTGCTAGTGGGATTTTAATGAGAAAAACTCCAAGTGAATCTTATAAGTTGATAGAGGACATGACATCCAATAGCTTTCAATACAAATTTGAACCTTTTCGTAGGAAATCATTTAGAGCTCAAGCCATTAATGATATCCCATCTTTACAAGCTCAAATAGATAGACTTAGTAAGCAATTGGAAGGTTTACAAGCTCAATTTGGTAGTAGTGCATTTCATGGTCTTATAGTTTGTGATTATTATAGTAGTTCCTTTCATGCATCTATAAATTGCCAAGTAAGACATTTTTATGCCCCTGAATCTTCATTAGATTATTATCTTTCTCCTAGGAAAGGAATGGACTCTTACTCTTTTAGAGAGAGCCACCTTAGTTTTCCATGCTTCAATGATCACAACTACCAAAATCCCTTTGTCAATCCTCAATTAGAAGCCCTTTCTAAGCGAATTGATCAAGAAAAGTAAACCTTGAAGAGACAGTGATGAAATATAGGCAAACCAATGAGTCTAGGATGTAAATTCATGACAATTCGATTAAGAATTTAGAGACTCAAGTAGGTCAGATTGCACATCTTTTAGATGAAAGATTACCCAGAATTTTACCTTTTATGCCTGAACCTACCCCTAAGGAGCATGTTATGGCCATCACTCTGCATTCTAGTCATGACATGGAGGATGTGAGTGAAGAAAATAATGAAAGAAAAGTGATGGAAAGTAGTCAAGAAGAGAAAGAAGTTGAGAATGAAAGTAGTCCACCTAGGTTATTTGCTGATTCATCTATCCCATGTTATCCACCTAGAGTTTCATATCTATAGATGTTGAATGCTCAATCTAGGCGCTCTATTAAGCTGTTTCAGAAATTGCGTCAACCATTCTATAGTGTATCTCAATTAGATGAGCATCTAGTTAAAATCAAGCAATAGTCAAAGAGTTACAACCTTCTTATCCAAACTTGAGAGAATTATTGATGGCAAAAATCATTCCTAGTAATCCAATTCCATTTGTTGAATATGAGCAAACTGAGTTAGAAGTGTGTACTATAGACAGTGATAATGATGATTTTTCCACGAATTCTAATCATCATATTGTGAATTTTATGGATTATAAGGACTATGATGCAAAAGAAAATGAAAATTTTGTTTATGACAGTGAAAGTGAAAGTAATGAAAGTGCTTATGCATTCATGTTGAATGGTCAAATGAGGTTCTGCTTCTATTGATTTCATTGATGTTAAGGATGATATTCATGTTAAAGACCATTATGTTAAGGTTCTTGAATTTGTAAATGATGACGAATTTGTTAAACATGATGAGTTTGAATCTGAAAAAGCAATCGAATTTATTGATTTTATTAATGTTAATACTTTTGATTCTAAGCTAGACATCATAATGGTAATTGAAGATTATTTACCATGGACTTTTCAAAGTCATGAATGGTGTTCAATGAAGCTTCAGATCCCTAATTTGAAAAATCTAGTTAATGTTTTAGGACCTCTTCCAAATTTGACCTCTTTTCAGTTCAAAGAGCATAACATGAAAATATTGGATTCTGGACTTAAGTTTAGGTTGAAGATTTCCTAATCTTAAGATCCAGCTAAAAGACCTTAAAGAAGCGCTTCTTGGGAGGCAACTCAACCTTAGAAATTAGGTTTGAGTGCTTTGGTGTGTTTTCTTTTGTTTCTTTTTTTGTGTGTTCCTTGTTATTCATTGTTATTATTCCTTTATGGAGTTCAATTGCTTTTATTTGATTTTTGGTGCTTTGATCTTTTCTTTGGTGCTTTTTAGGTATGGATCAAGTTTGCTATTTGCTTTTATGGAGAAAAATTTCATTATGCACCATCAATGGATCTTCAAATGATATTATCTTCCTTTTGGGTGCTTTATGTTCCTTTTTCCTTCATAGTTTTGCTTTATTATTTGCTTTCATGAACATTGAGGACAATGTTCAATTTAAGTGTGGGGGAGGAAATGGTTGTTTCACATTTATGTTTTATTTGTCTTTAATCATGTCAATTTATCATCTTTTTGAACATAATATATGATATGTTGAAATTTGTTTCGATTTTAATGCCTATTATTGACATTTTTCCCTTTTTATTACAATCATTTTGACGTTTTAAGATGTTATATTATCAATTAATCATGTTTATTAAGAATGCAATTTAATGATTTCATGTTTTAGATTATGGATATTTGATAAGCATTATGAGTTTCCATGTATAAAATAGGTATCCTTAAAGCTTTTTGTGACTTCTTTTAGCATTTTCATTAACTTGATTTAATTCAAAGTCAAATTCAATGGAAAAATGAGAAAAAATTAAAAAAAAAGAAAAAGTATGCTTAAATTGTAAAAATGTGAGCAAAGTTTATTCACTCTGCTGGCTTCGAACCAATTGGTTGAAGTTAAGGAGTAGCACTAGTAGCCAATTAATGTGAGGTGACTTAATTGAGTAACCGGGGATGTTCACGACAAAATATTTATCTTTGCATAAAAAGATTAAATGACTTCTCAATCAAGCCTTAAAAGCTCAATTATTTGCTTAATTTATGCTTAATGGTTAAAAAGGTGTGAAGTTGCTTAAAAGATGAGTCATTTTTCTTTGTGCATATCCGTTTTATGCATGGAAATCATTTGATGCAAGTTAGGTTGACGTTTAAAAGAATATGAAGTTAATTGAAGTTATTTGTTAATTACATGTTTGATTAATCATATAACATCTTAATGATTTGTTTGATGATTGAATAATTAATGAAAGGTGTCAATTATTGGGTTTAATGAGTTGATCAACTGTTCCTATGCTTATAGCCTATTTTGAGATTGATGATTTGCTAATTTGCTTGAGGACAAGAAAAAGCTAAGTGTGGGGGAGTTGGTAGGCAATGATTTCAATGCATTTTCTAATCAATTTTATGCCAAATCAATGTATATTTTCTCTAATTTGTTGTTAAAGTGCTTAATTATGTTTATAAATATTGAACATCGTAGTTAGAAGCAAAAAATTCAAGAAAATCCAAGAAATGGTTGCTAAAATTCTGGAATTTGGACTACAAAGGTGGTGCTATCACCTCACCGGTTTACTCTTCACCCTGTCGTTCTACCTTCGAAGCCAGTAACTAAAATGACAGTGTTCTTAAGGTGTCGATTAACTCTAGTTAAATGTCATTTTATTAGTTGTCAGTGCTACAACTTGCCCAACTTGTGCCCAATTGCCCTAGACATATAAATGAAGCTCTGTGAATAAAAATTAGGATATTTAACATGAATTTGGGAGGAGAATTCAGATCAAACATCTCCTTCTCCCTTCTTTAGCTAGTTCTTAGGTTTTTCTTAGATTTTTCCTTTTTTTTTCTTTTTCAGCTCTTGTATATTGTAATTTCAAGTTATTTTAAGGATTTTAAGGAGTTGTTTAAGGTGATTGGAGGTTGCTTAACATTTTGTATCATCATTTTGGTGAAATCTAAGCCCTTCTTTCATCTTTTTTGTTCATATTTATGCAAGACACGGGCTGTTTTGATTTTAATACAAATTTCTTATATATTTGTAATGATTGAAGCTTAATTCTAGTTTAGGACAAGTCATTGAATGTCTTGAGTACATGATTAGCATATAATTGGATCATAATCTTTGTTTATATGAGAACGTAATGCTTGTTTTGAGTTGGCCATTTAGAATAATATCATAATTGGTTTAGGATCCGATAACCTCTACCTAAATCATTAGAAAAATCTATAAATAACATGGTTTAATCCTTGGATATGAGAAATCTACCTTTGTTATCATGAGGGAACTAATATTAAATGGAATTTAAGATTAGAACTTCTTGAATTTTAAGCCTAATGCCTATTAATTGATAAAATAACCAAAGATCAATTTAGGATAGTTAGAGAAAATAATAGACTTAACCATAGCTATGTTTTGAGATAGTGAAGGCCCTAGATTAGAGATGCCAATTCATTTCATAAGTCACTTGAGTCATTTAGGCCTAGTCTTGAGCAAGTTAATCAATTGGTAATCTTTAGAAAACTTGGAATTTAATTGAAGAGTTGAAAAGTTTTTGGGAGTTTTTATGTCATCTAACCCCTTTAGTTCAGGCCTTAGTTTCCATAGGTAATTGTAATCTAGTGGCCTTAGTAGTCATACAATCAGTTCTCTATGGGTTCGAAATTCCAAAATCTTAAATGTGCTCCACTTTATTACTTGCGACTAATATACTACCGTTAAATTGATTTGGGTTTGAATTGGAATTGCTTGTGAATTTATTAAATTATTTGAGTTAAAATAGTGATACCAAATCAACACAGCAAAGAACCAAAGCTCCCATACACTTTCCATAGTGAAGCCACCCATGTTAGAATTGAAACCCTTACCTTCCCATCACTTTAGATACACTTTTCTAGGTAAGGATCACACTCGACGTATCATTATATCCAATTAACTTGATTTGGAGCAAGAAGAGAGAGTTGTAAAGACCATTAAAAAGAGGATGAGAGCAATGGATTGGAAAATTTTAGATATTAGATGGATTAGCCCCAATGTGTAATACATAAGATCAATCTTAAAGTGGGATGTAAGAAAGTGATGGAAATATAAAGAAGGTTGAATTAAAATAAGTAGGAAGTTGTAAAGAAAGCAGTTATGAAGCTTTGGATGTGGGAATTATATGCCCAATTTTGGATGTGAGAGGGTGAACCTGATTCAATGCTTATTTAAGAAAGGAGGCATGACAGTGATGGAGAATGAGGAAGGTGAAAAGATTTCTACTACAACCATCACTAGTTAGAGGGTATGCATAGACTATATAAAGATCATTTCCCTTTCCCTTTTGTGGACCAGATGATTGAGAGGGTAGTGGGGAATACCTTTTATTGCTTTCTTGATGGGTATTTAGGTTACAATCATGTCTTTATCTATCTGGATGACTAAGAGAAGACAATCTTCACTTTTCCTTATTAGATTTTTATATATAGGAGGATGCCCTTTGATCTTTGCAATGCACTCGCCACATTCCAATGGTGCATGATGACCATCTTTATAGATATGAACTAACACATCATAGAGGCATTTATAGATGAATTTTTAATTTTTTGAGATTCTTTTGATTATTACTTGTTTAATTTAGATAGAAGTATCTAAAATTGTGAAGAATTCCATTTGGATTTAAATTGGTAACAGTGCCACTTTATGTTTTAAGAAGGAGTTGTCTTATGTCATAAAATCTCATACAAGAGGATTAAAGTTGATCGAGTCAAGATCAAAGTAATTAACAATCTCTCACCTCCTACCAACATCGAGGGCATCTGAGCATTCCTAAGCCATACAAGGTTTTATCGATGGTTTATCAAGGATTTTTCCCTTATTGCTAAACCCTTGAATTATTTGTTGATTAAAGATGTGCTTTTTTAGTTTGATGGTAATTGTTTATATGCTTTTGATAGGTTAATGAAGTCACCAACATCCTCGCCTATATTAACTTCACTGGATTGGTCATTGCCCTTTAAGATTATATGTGATGCAAGTGATTATGCAGTTGGATGTGTGCTTGGCTAAAAGAAGGAGAAGAAGCTATATATAATTTTCTATACAAGCAAGGCCTTGGCAGGGATTCAATTAAACTACACTACAATTGAGAAGGAATTGCTTGTGGTGATATTTGTTTGTAAATTTTTTTTTTCATATCTTTTAGGTTTAAAGATTATTGCGTTTACAGATCATGTAGTATTGTGCTACCTTTTTTTCAAGAAAGATGCCAAGATAAGGCTAATTCAATAAGTGCTTTTGCTTCAAGTGTTAGATATTAAAATTTGAGATAAGAAAGGAGAAGAAAATATAGTGGCAGATCACTTGTTGAGGCTTGAAGGAGGGGATTGCCAAGGAGAAAGAGAAAATGAAGGAGCATTTCCCGGATGAAGCTTTAATGGTGGCAACTAATCCTTTCCTTCCATGGATTGAGGAAATTGCAAACTATCTTTCATGTGGTGTTCTTTCCTCTAACCCATTATATCAAAAAAAAGAAGTATTTCTTAGTTTAATGTACTCGTTATATATGGGATGAACTTGTGCTATACAAGATATGTGCTGATGGTTTGATTTGCATGTGTGTCCTTGAAAAGGAAATGCTTGAAATTCTAATATAATGTCATAGCTGACTCTATGTAGGCTATTATGGAGCGAACAAGATGACGACTTAAGTATTAGAGTGTGGATTCTATTGATCAAGTTTGTTTAAGGATGTTAAAAAGTTTGCGTAGCATTGTGATAAGTGCCAAAGATTAGGGAACATTTCAAAAAGGGATGAGATGCCTCTCTCCAACAACATGGAGATCAAAGTGTTTGATGTTTAGGGCTTAGATTTTATAGGGCATTTTCCCTCATTCTTAGGTAACTTCTATATCTTAGTGGATGTTGATTATGTTTCTAGATAGGTTGAAGTAATAAATACTCCAAAGAATGATGGTAAGGTAGTTCAAAAGTTTATCAAGAAGATATTTAGTAGGTTCGAAGTGTCTAAATCTATTATAAGAGCTCACTTTTTCTTTAGACCTTTTAATGCACTCTTGAGAAGGTATGGAGTTCATTATAGGGTAGCCACATCCTACCATCCTCAAACAAGTAGCTAAGTTGAAGTGGTTAATCAAGAATTAAAGCTAATTCTAGAGAAAGTGGTGAGAAACTCAAGGAAAGATTGAGAAATGAAGTTAGGTGAACCATTATGGGTGTATCAGGTTATTGAACCAAGTTGGTTCTACTCATGTGTTTTGATGATGATAAAACATTATTCTTACTAATGTTCAAGTCTTTGATGCTTTATAAGATAGGTTGATGTGTAAAGTGTAAGAACATATTTGTGGAGCTAAGGTAGACAAGCTTAAGCATTAGATGATTAAGAGCTTGAAGATCAAGGATCAAATGATAAGGCTCAAGTGATGATCAAGCTTGAAGATCAAGTTTAGAAAAAGCTTAAGAAAAGGGCTTAAGGTGTAAGTGTCCTAAACTTGATCTTAATGAATGCTTGAAAATGGCTCTCACATTTGCATGAATATTTGCATATAGGCATATAGGAGTTGAATTGTGGTTTTAGTGATTAACTTGATTTGATTATGGCCTTGGCATATTAGGAATTGAATTAGGTGACATATAGGCTAATTATTGATGTGTTTATGTAAAATGAATTGTTTTAATGTGTTTGCTATGATGAAGTTAATTGAATTGTTACTTGAAGTCCTATGTGTATGTTTAAATTTGTTTGAACATCTTTGTGGAATAAAATTTGGTTTAACTATGATTTAAGAATTGATTGAAAAGATTTTCAAGTTGGTTAAAATAAAAAGTTTTCATAATCAAGGAAATTATTATGTTTTCAATTGATTGAAATGTTTTGTTGATTCAATTAGCTTTGAATTATGCTTTAAAACATTCTTGAAGTGTTATTTAATGGTAGGAATTTGTTTGGAAAGTTTTAGAATTGGTTTGAAGTATTTTTCATGCTTTTCTAGAAGTACAACAATGGGTAACAGTTGCATAATGGCACCCTAATGAAGGATCATTTATCCCCCTGTCCAGGAACATCAACGGCGGTGTGTTCTATGAACAACGGCGTTATTGATTAGCTTAGAGGGCGTCGTTAAAGGGTCAGACTCTAACGGCTAGTTTCCTGTTTCGGACTAAACGATTTTTTAACCTCTCAAATGGCTAGTTTTTATTTCTAACGACTTCAAACCTCTCCCAACACTATATATAACATTACTAAACTATTTTAACAAGTTTATATGCCCTGAAAACAACATTATAAAGATCAAATCCTCATACTCTCAAAGCTTTCTTTATAATCTGTACAACCTTTATTCAATTCGTATTTTGAAGTTTTAAATTAGTTTCTTGTACTGTAAATTTTGTGTTTCTAGCTTGTTTAGGTATAGAAGAAACTCAGAAAGCTTTGAATTGATCTTTTGATTCATTATTTCGTTTGTTTCAAGCTTTTAAAGACAAAAATACCAAAACTGTCTCTGTTTTGGTTAAACTTTTCTGAACTTCTGTGTTCTTCACTTTTAAGCTAGCAAAACCATTTTTATTGATTTAAAATTATCGTACATGTTTTGCTTAAGGTCTCAAGAGTGCATAGGATCTTTTATTTTCATTTTTAAGCACTCAGATCCTGTGTTTGAGTTCAAAGAACACAGACTGCTCAAAACTATCCAAACTGACCTATTTTCTCTGCAGCTTCTTTATTGACTTCGATTTTGAGTTTTAATCAATTTCTGAGTGTGAAAATTCATTGTTTTCAATTTTCTTAAGATCTTAAGAGTGTGCTAGTATTTTTTTTTTTTCGATTTTTAAGTGATTATATTGTTTGTTTGAGCTTAATCTTTGTAGGTTACTCAAAGCTGTCCAAGTTTGAGCATTCTAGCTTTGTGCTTGATTTTGATCATTCAATTGATGTGCTAAAATTGTGTTTGCTACTAAAATTTATTGTTAACATATATATTGATGTGGCAATAGGTTTATTGCATTTAATTTACATCATTTTGGTGATTAAATTCGTGTGTTTATAGGTTGGAACTTAAAGATTGCATATTTTGGACAGATTGCATGTTTTAATGGTTAATCTAATTATATGATAGTTTAATCATGTTTTTGTTTATTGAATTAAATTCTTCATGATCTATTAAAGTATTAGGAGGCTTGTAATAATTTTGGTTTGCCTCTGGATTTTTCAGAATTGAATTATTGATTGTGCATTAGAGAAACACCATAGAAGGTGTGTTTTGTGACTTAAATTGGGGGAATTAATTTGTATTAATTGTTGTTGTGGTATAGGCTGCTCTTTGCCTTTAAAATAGATTTGATAGGTTGCTCTTCACCTAAGATAAAGAAGATTTGGATTGTGTTAATCCTTGAATGTGAATTGGATTGGATTAGGCCTTAATTAAGCACTAACATTCCATATTACATGTGTTGCATTTGAGCCTTTATCTTATGTTGATTTTGATCAAGGGTGTCATAAGCTATATAAGCTTGGTTTAAAGCTCAAAAGAGCTTAGATTAGGGGCTGTCTTTATAGGATAAAAATTGTAAACTTTGGTTGTATTGGAAAGGCTTCTTTTTGCCATAAAAAGATTGTTGTAAAGGGTTATTCTTCACCCTCGTTGTGAAAAGTAAGATTGATAAGTTTCTCTTGACCTAAAACAAGATTGGTATATGCTCCTCTTGGCCTTAAATCAAGATTATTGTAAAGGTTCCTCTTATCCTTCAACCAAGATTGTTGTAAGGGTTACTATTTATCCAATTAAAGTAAGATTAGTTGTTAGTGAATTTCCAACCAGTAATTGGAGAGATGATGTAATCTATTTTTGGGGTAGACGAACCTCTATAAATCTTGGTGTTCTTTCTTTTCTTTATCTCTTTTATATTTATGCATTTGTATTTACTTTATTATTGCTTAAATTTGTTTAATATTGGCATAAAGGTTGACATACCATTTAGATTGAATTTTGGTTAGAAAATTCATTTAATTGAAATTAGCTTAAGGTGTTTAAAGTGTTTTAATTATGCAAGAAAATTTTTAAAACACCTAATTCACCCCTCTCTTGGGTACCATAAGACTTACAAAACAAATGATATTGAAAATACGAGATATGATCTAAGGTATAACATACAATATCTTCTCAAGGATACATAGATTTATTAATCGAGATATCATATACTCCTAACAAATATACGACAATGTGCTCATCGTATGTTGATTACAATGGTTATTGTGCAAGTATGAGAACTGCAGAGTTTTAATTGAATTAAAATTCATCTTGTGTGAATGGAAGGTGATGAATAATACACATATATCCACAAGAGCTTTTATGATCATTTTTCATAAATTAACTATCAAAAGTAGTTAATATTTTAAATTTAACTATATAAGACTTTAAATTCAAAAGATTGATAAGTTTTTGTTCTCAATACAATTGAAGATTCTTTATAAGAAAAATTTTTTTTCCTTAAGTATTTTAATCGGTGGAATCATAAATAATAATCTAAATTTGTGATTATTATTATTAATGTATATATAACGAACTTGTTTAAAGGTAATTTATTATATTGAATTTTAAGTGCTAAGGAGTTGACTGGCACATCTGTTGCATTAAGGCAAAATGTGTGATTTAAGCTTTAAAATTTTAACTAATATTTAAGCTTGACCCTAACATTTCATAGTGTTCAGATTAGATCTTAACGCTTTAAAAATGTTTAAAAACAGTTCTAACACTTCAAAAACATTCAAAAAGAACCTCGAGAAATTATTTTGTTAACTAAGGCACTAACTGCCACATGACAACTTGTGATTGGGCCATGTGTTATGTGGACCCACATATATACATGACATTTTTTTTTGATAATTTTGTAAATGGGTCCCACAAGTGCCACATGGACTGCAACCTGATAATAGGACCTATTCGTCTAATAAAGTTAAGACATGCGGGTGATAAGTCCTAAAATAAGTCTTAAATATTAAAATTTGCAATAAAAACTAACTCTTGTTGATAGCCTAGTTGGTAAAGCTACTATTATACCTTATAAGAGGTCAGTAATTCAAAATTTGGTGGCGCAACTTTGCTATAATTAAGTTCTTTAAAACGGTGTTGTTTTGAAAGGTGAGGACTATCAAGGGATTGAAAAATTTATTAACTTATAATATAATTAAGTATATTTAAAGAGTAAGACTTTTTGATTATGGGCCTTATTACCACGTGTTAGAGCCTTATTAAACAAGTGAGTCCTACTATCATGTGGTAGTTCATATAGACAATTATAGGATCCATTTATAAATTTTTTTAAAAAATAACACGTAATAGTA
>JAOXYD010092624.1:0-25676 GCA_028565735.1 Pinacopodium congolense
GTAAATGTTCATGCAAATGTGAGAGCCCTTTTCAAGCATTGATTAAGATCAAGTTTAAGACACTTACACTTTAAGCCTTTTTCCTAAACTCTTTCTAAACTACTTGATCTTCCTTCTCTTCATCTTCAAGCTTCTCAAGCTTGATCATCACTTGGTCTTTATCATTTGTTCCTTGTATCCAAACACTTGATCATCAAATGCTTAAGTTCTTCATTATCTTTAAGATGGATCTTCTACCTTAGGCTCCAAATATATGTTCTTACACTATACAAATCAACCTATCTTATAAACATTAAAGACTTAAACATTAGTAAGAATAATGTTTTTGTCATCATCAAATTACATGAATATAATCACCTTGGTTCAATAATCACCCTATTTTTAGTGATGGAAAAACATGTGATATAAAGTGCACATAAAACACATTTACATTTCTATTCATGTAAATACAACATGCATTGTATTATGAAATGACATGCCTCTCTCTCTCTATACTTTAAACCCACATTCAATCTTAATATTACTCCTATCTCTCTCCCTTTTTGACATCAGCAAAAGGATGACCAATGGTAATTAATTCTTAAAACGTAAGACCAATGATATGATACCAATTTGTACTAATACATAAAAGAAATCGAAAACCAATTGTAAATAACTCTTTATACTTACTCCCCCTTAATTCATGAATTTTAAAAAGTACCAAATATATGAAATGCTCCCCTAAAGGAATGCACTTATGCATTATGGAACAAGTAAGCATGAAATGGGATAAAAACGCATAATGAAACATTATAAAAAATATATCATGCATACTTCGCATTAAAATATATATTTTGCACTTGTGTGAATGAAAAGCACATATTATGCAATTTCACATCAAAACACATGTTTATGCATTATTAAATTGCAAGAATGCATGTTTGAATAAAAGAACACACATTATGCATATATCATATAAGAACAACATGTTTATGCATGTTTTTCTTGAAAATAAAACATTATGTATCTAAAAACACATGTTATGCTAGCTTTGCCTTTAAATAAAACAACATGCATGAATACCATGTAAACTTTCCATAAATAATGTAAAAATCAATTGAAACAAGTCAAAGAGTCGTACTTCCCAAAGCATTTGAAAACATTATATAAAACCAAAATTATATAAAGAGGATGTACTCCCCCTAGATCTATGCATTTGAAAACATTTGATCATATAAGGGTAAGGTACTTGTCTTAAAGCTTTTTCAAAAGTATGCACAAGTTCAAGGATGATACCAATTGACAAGAAATGATCTAAAAAAAAAGATAAAAATTGTAGATTATGATAATCATTTGAAGAACATGATACCAATTGTAAAATATGCAAATTATTTGTAAAATATGATACCAATAGTAGAAGTATGATAATCATTTGAAAGTCATGATATCAATTGTAAACTAATATGGTAAACTTTTGTAAAAAGATAATATCAATTGTAAAAACCAAAAGTAACACCAATTGTGAGAGTATAATACCAATTGAGAATTCAAAGATATGGTACTAATTAAAAAATTTTCAAAATATGATACCAATTGCAAAAAAAAAATATCATACTAATTTCAACATTTTCAAAAAAAACATGTCCAATGTATCTTTTCAAAACAAGTCATATGCTAAAATCAATGTAATGCACTTTTAAAAGTCATGAAATGATTATAATGAAATATACTAATTTTCACAGTGATGCAAAGACTTTTAATCCTAAACATGCATTGGCTTTGATACTAATATGCAATGGCTCATTTCAAAGATTATGCAATGAATTTTAATGCTAACATGTTATAGTTCTAATATTAGCATTCAATGGTTATAATATTAACATGCAACTGCTCCCCGTAATCACATGAATCCATATCTCAATATAAAACATTCATAATAAGGTTAACATTTCTAATTAAGCATAAATTTTCAAAGATCATGTCAAGCTATACATTATCAAATAAGGGCATAGGAATACCTCCTTTTGCATCACCATTTGATACCAAATCCTTTACTCATCACTTGGTTCAACAATATGCTTCTTGGTAAGTTTATATGAGGGCCTCATAGTGATGTTTCTATATTCCACTTCAAATAGGAGATACCACTTCCTTGGTTCTTAGCTTGACACTAATTTAGCACCAATTGTTTGTTAACCTATAAAAAAAGAAAATAATAGTCTCTAGGTACCCACATTAACTTGGGTTTTTGGGGGTTAGCTTTAATACCTTTCTTAACCCAAACCTTTGAAGGTTTTCTAAACATTCTTTGTTTAACAAAACAGAAATTTTCTAAATGTCCAACCTTACGACAAAAATTACACATATATGTAACTTTATGCATATGATCATGAAACCTATTATCTTGATGCCTAAATGTGTTTTTCATATCAAAATTAGCTTTCCTAGGATCATAGTTATGTATATGAGAGTTGTAAGAATGCATCATGTCATTATGTCCATGAAACATGTCATTTTGCCTAACATGAGATTTAAATGCATTTCTAGGTCTAATATCTCTAAATACTCTTCCTTCATGAATGTTATGCCTAGAATATAAATGAAACATGTTTGATGGCCTAAAATGAGTATGAGACACATTTCTAGATGTATGGGAATGCATATGAGGTGCTTGTGAGTGCATTAGCGTATTTTTCCTCAATGGTCTATCATGAGACTTAAACATGTGCCTATTCTTTTATTGATGATATGACCTCCTAGGATGAGATTTATACATGCCTCTAGCCTTAAGAACATGCTTGCGATGAGTATGTGAATGTAGAGACATAAGGTAACTATCATGAAGCTTAAATGTATGAATGTCATTTCTTTGATGTAAATCCCTCTAAGATGTCAATGTGATCCTTTCCTAGGATTATCCACATGCATATTAGAAACATGAGAGGATTTAGGACTTCTCTGCCTACCATAGGTCCAATGCATCATTATGAGATGGTTGTGCATTCCTAAAAAATTATGCCTATTTTTTGTTGCATGCAAATTCTTACTCACCTTTGAACTAGATACATATATGAATGCATGATTGTTCTTCCTAGTATGCAATTTTGATGAAGATGCAACATTCTTAAATGATGACCTAGCATGTGCTTTAGATGATGATGGCCATTATCAAATAAGGGCTTAGGAAAAATTCATCATGTAAGTTTTTTCCCTTTACAAAAATAGTTTTGGCATCCTTCAAAACATTTTTATCAACAAAGCCTAAACCATGCTTATCATTATAAAACTTTTGGCCTCCTAGCATGCAATCTAACTTCTCTTTACCCTTTATGTATTTAGATAATGATTACTTAAGGACTTCTACTTCCTAATTCAATGATTCATTTTCATGCATCAATTTACTCTCATTAGCATACATGCCAACAACCACACTAGTAGAATCTAACATGACATTCATTTCATTTTTCAATCTATCAATTTCTAACATGCATGCATTCTTAGATTCTAAAACATCATGACATTCAACTTTCATCTTCTCATTCTCATGTAAACATACATTCAATTCCTTTCTCAAACCATCATTCAAATTCACCAATCTATCATTTTTAATCATACAATCATTTGAAGTAACATTCACACTCTTATATTCTAAAGCATGTAATTCAATCTTCAATTTCTCATTTTCTATCAGAAGTTCATTCAACAACTTCTTACAATCCTTAAACTTGGAAGAAATCTTCTTTCTTTTCACTTTAAGAGCTCGTGTAACCTTAACCAATTCATCAAATGAGATTTCATCAAATGAGATTTCATCAAATTCAACGTTATTTTCATCATCATTTGAGTTAGAGAGTACTTATTTCTTTCCTTTTGAACATTTGATGATGATGGAGTTTCTTCCACAAAGAACATAAGGCATGAATTTGAAACCTTTTCCTCATCTTTAGTTTTTTCCACTTCCTTCACTTATTCTTCTTCAATGCCTTCTATATGTATTTGCTCCAACCTACTCCAAATCTCAAAACCAGATTTACACAAGGATACTTTATTAAAAACAAACCTATCTAATGCATCATGTAGGATATGCATAGCCTTTTCATATAAAGAAAAAATTTCTTAATCATTTGAAACTGCATTAGAGCCATTTGAAATAATTTCCCATAAATGTAAACCTTGTCCCATAATAAAAAAATTTGATTATAATTTCCACATCAAGAAGTCATTAACATAAAAAATTGGTGGCCTATAAATATCCAAACCCTCTTGACTAAAACAAGGTGTCATTTCTAATCTTTACTCAAAATTTCGTTAGAAATTATGCAAATGTGAGACCAAGGCCCTAATACCAATTATAAGCCCTATGGCACTCAAGAGTGGGATGAATTGGGTGTTTAAAACTTTTCTTTATAAAATTAAAACACTTTAAACAACTTAAGCCAATTTCAATTAAATGAATTTTCTAAGAAAAATTCAACATAAATGGTATTCCAAACATTAAGCCAATATTAAACAAATTTAAGTAATAATAAAGCAAACACAAATGAACAAATATAAAGAGATAAAGGAAGAGATGAACACCAAGATTTATAAAGGTTCATCTACCCCAAAGATAGACTATGTCCTCTCTCTAACTACTTGTTGGAAATTCACTAGCAACAATCTTAGTTAAAGGCCAAGAGGAACCTTTACAATAATCTTGATTCAAGGCCAAGAGGAACCTTTACAAAAAATTTGATTTAAGGCCAAGAGGAACCTTTACTATAATCTTGATTCAAAGCCAAGAGAAACCTATACCAATCTTGTTATAGGTTAAGAGTAACCTATCAATCTTACTTTTCACAAAGAGGGTAAAGAGTAACCCTTAACAATAATCTTTTTATGGCAAAGAGGAGCCTTTTTCATACAACCAAAGTTTATAATTTTTGCCCTACAAGGACAATACTTAATCCAAGCTCCCTTGAGCATTATACCAAGCTTATATAGCTTATGACAACCTTGATCAAAATCAACACAAGATAAGGACTTAAATGCAACAAATGTAATATGGAATAACAATGCACAATTAAGGCCTAATCTAATCCAATTCACATACAAAGATTAACTCAATTCAAATCTTCTTTATCCTAGGTGAATAGCAACATATCAACTCTATTTTAAATAGCAAATAGTAGCCAATAACACAACAGCAATTAATACAAAGCCAAATTTGTAACCAAAGCACACCTTTTATGGTGTTTCTCTAAAGCTCATACAATAAATTCAATTATGAAGATTCTAGAGACAACCACAAGTCATAAAAAGCCTCCTAACATATTCACAGATTATAAACAATCAAATTTATCCAATAGAAAAACAATCAAAGCCCTAAACAATTTGATTTAATCAATATGCACATAAGCTATCAAAACAAGCACTCTATATGTTTCAGCCTCTATATATACGAATTTAATCATTCAAATGTTGCAAAATAATTTCTATAAACCTACTGAAACTTCAATCTATATGTTAACAATAAATCTCAGCAGCAAACACAATTTTAAAGTATCAAACAATCGAATTAAATCAAGAATAAAGGTAAAGTTTTCAAACCTAGACAGCTTTGATGTGACTTGCAAAATAAGGCTTAAACAACTAATATAATGACTTACAAATCAAAGAAAAAATACTAGCAATCTCATAAGACCTTAAGCAAACTAAAAACATCAAATTTATAGCTCTAAAAATAGATATAAATATCAAATTGAATTGAACAATAAGCTATACAGAAAACTTGACAGATTTGAGCAATATGTGTTCTTTGATCTCAAACTAAAGTTATGATTACTTAAAATCAAATTACAAGATCCAATGAACTCTTGAGACCTTAATTAAAATATGTGTATTGATTTTAAAGCAAGAAAAACCAATGTTTATACTAAAAAATGAATAACACAGAAGTTTATAAAAATTTAACCAAAAACTAAGACAGTTTGGTATATCTGTGCTTAAAAGCTTTGAACTCACAAAATAATGAATAAAAAATCAATTGATAGCTTTATGAGTTTTTTCTAGGTATAAAATAACTAAAAATATAAATTTTGTAGCACTCAAAAAGGTTTTAAATAAAGAAAATAGAGATTGAATGAAAACTATTCAAAAAATGAGGAAAGCTTTGAATATTTGATTTATTGATCTTGTAGTTTATTTTTCAGAGGTTCTAAACTTGTTAAAAATATCAATAAATGATATTTATAGTGTAAGAAGAGGTTTGAAGTCATTAGAAACAAAAACTAGCCATTTAGGAGATTAAAAAGCTAATAAGACCGAAACCCCAAAATTAGCCGTTAGGGTCTGGAGGCACAACGGCACCCTTTGGGTTCATTAATCGCATCATTAACAGATGAACAGCCTGCCGTTGAGGATTCTAGAAACAAGGAGCATAACGACATCCTTAAGCCTGCCATCTAAGGATGATCAGCCGCCATTTTGCCTCTAGAAAATATGAAAGATACTCTAAACCAAATCCAATATTTTCAAACAAGTTCCTAACACTAAACAAGACTTTAAACAAGTATTAAAATATAATTCAAGACTATTTGAATCATCAAAACCAATTCAATTGGTTCAAAACGCAACAATTGCATTAATTATGAAAACTTTCATATTTAAACAACTTTAAAACCTTTTTCAAACAATTTTTAAACCTTTCATAAACCAAAATTCACCTTGCCATAAACAAACAAATTCAAACACATATGATCAACACTAAAACAACATTTCAATTCACTTAAATATATCAATAAACATATATTAAATCAAATCAACACATTTCAACTTAGTTAAGCAACATTTAGGCTATATTCTATTCTAATTCAATTCCTAATATGCCAAAGTCATAATAAAATTCATTTGATCACTAAAACCACAATTTAATTCCTAAATGCCTATATGCAAATGTTCATGCAAATATGAGAGCCCTTTTCAAAAATTGATTAAAAATCAAGAAGACTTACAGCTTAAGACCCTTTCCTAAGCCTAACTAGCTTTGGTATTCATTCTCTTGATCATCACTTGATCTTTATCATTTGATCCTTGATATCTATTCTCTTGATCATCCAATACTTGAGCTCTTCTACCTTTGGCTCCAAAAACATATTTTTGTACTTCAACCATTTACCTATCTTAATTACACATTTCAAAACTCAAACATTAGTAATAATAATGTTTTGTAATCATCAAAACACATGATTAAAACCACCTTAGTTCAACAACAAGATTCCCATTCATAATTCCTATAACTTGGTTATTTAACTCTATTAATCTGTCATCTAAGATTTCTAGGAGAATTAATTCCTTCTTGAAAATTTGATTTTAAAAGTATTTGGGTTGTAGATAAATGTATATAGCCAATTTTTTTCTTTTATTTTCTTGTTCTTTGTAATTTTTTTCTAATTTGATTTTTATAAAGCAATTCTAATATGTCCATTACATTGATCTATTTTACTAGGAGTTTTAAGAACTATTAATCCATAATATATAATATTTTGGCGATTTAAGAGATTTTTAATAGAGTGTTGTTTAAAATCTTGTTCGTCTTTAATATCTAATTGAATTTTTTATAATTGAGTCAATTTTCTTTTGAAATTATAGTATTTACATAAAAAAAATTCCATTTGATTCAATTAATTCTCAATTATTCACATCTAGTACTTCACTATCTTTTTTGTATAAAATTAGTTAGTTTAATCAAGTTAGGTTACAAATGGGTGTGAATTTGATAGTTGAGTTAGAATTTCTTCTTGATTTATAGCTTCTAATGTTTTTATCATAGAATTAAATAAAAAGAATTAATATTTTGTACACTTATAGTTTTGACAATCAATACTATGTTATTCTTCTATTATTTGAATAGATTGTTGTAATGAGTCAAGTAAGTGAATTCTAACTTTGAGATTTTCATAATAGAATATTTATAATCTATGGACGGCTTTATCTGCATCAGAACTCATAATTAAGGTCAAGATAAAATTTCTAATTTTTTATGATAAGATGTTAAGCTTGATATTACAAAATCAATATGTTTTCCAATTATATATAATATAAATAAATAATAAAGTATGTAATTGTTTTAGGGTCTAATTATTAATTCCTTTAATATAATTTTGTAATTCATTATTAAGATTTTTTTGAGTTTTTAATGTCGTTAAATTATTGCATAAAATTTTGATTCTTCGTTTGAAGAAGAACTTTTGAATAAACATTAATTATTTTTTGGAAGGAGTGGTAATTGTTTAGGAAGAGAAGATTTTGGTAATAAATGAATTTCTCTATAATGTTTTGCTAAATATAAATGTATTTTTAATTTATCTTTTGTATATTTTTCTATTAATTATTCTCAAATTTGTATTTTCATTTGAAAAATTTGTTGAGAAGGATAATTGTAAAAACAAGCTTCATTATATTCATGTATATATTGAGGAAGATTATATTTTCATTTTTCAATTAAGTTTGTTAATCGTGTTATATTAGATATTTCATCTATTGTATGATTTAAAAGAAGATGTTCATGTCGATAATGTTCTTTTAATTCATTGTGACCTATAACATTTTCATCCTGATATAATTGATATAAAGTTTCTGCTCTATCTAACCTTTCTTTAGTTTTTAATCTATATTCTAAATCTGGTATGCTATATCTTAGTGCTTTTAATTTATGATAAAAAATAGTTTCTTTCTGCCTTATATTCTTTAACTAAGTCTTTGAATAAATATATTTTTCCAAATAATCATTCACTTACAGAACATCTAGACATTTTATGTTGAATTTGGGATATGTAATTGATAATGTATAGAAAATAGATCATATAAAGAGGTTAATAACTTTTTATCTTCTATAGTAATTATAAGTCTTAATTAATAAGTTTATCGTTTGTAAGGCAGATACTGAAGCATTAGTAATAAGCAATCCATAATATATTGAATGAATTTTATTAAATGTTTGTATATCTAATTGTAATAGAATTTTTAAGATTATAATTTGATTAAATATATCTATACAAACTGCACAACAAGACATAAATAATTTAAATACTTAATAAATAAAGATGTTACAAAATAAAGATGTATGATAACTTAATCATAAAACTGACCTGAAATAGCTCTGAACTTATGATTTCCTAAAACAACAACACTTCGGAAAACAACAGAATTTTTAAGTTTAGAGAGAGAATAGTGAGTTTTTCTAGTTAAATGGAATTTTATTTACTTGCCTTCCAACGAAGACAAAACTTACAATATATAGGAAAACGAGGCATCAAAAGATCGAATGCCCCTAAGCACAAGTAAACAAAGAAAAGAAAAGAAAAGAAAACATGAAAGATTCATCCCGAGCACATGGTGCTGTCGGGATATCTTTACTTTACATCTTAAAAGCAAAAAAGCAAAAAAGATTTCTACCTCAAAATTGTCCAGAATCTTTGTATAGGGTGCAATTTGCGTTAGTTCTTTATGTCACTACTTTATGTCTTGTCTTCAAGAATTTTTGTGAAATTTGCTCTAGTGCTTTATGTCACTGCTTTATGTCTTGTCTTCAAGAATTATTCCATCATCTGAGATATTGGTCGGGTCTTCTGATGGTTTTGCTAATGGTTGGCAATAGATGCATTTATGACTGTTATATGCTTGAAATTGTGCGCATAATTTCTGCTTCCATTGTACTGATAAAGGGCTTAAAAAATCTCCTAATTGTCTAAATGGTTCTTTAACTTTCAGAACAATGTCTAATGATTCCTTTGTGATGGATCCTCTGTATACTTAAGAGAGTAAAATGTTGAATCCTCGATAATTAACCTTCAAAAGTGATTCTTCATTAATGCGTTGAAGTTGATGAATATACTCTTTCGAGGTAGTTGATATTGAAATTATTAAGTACTTCCCAATCAAAGTTAGAAGTGGGTGCTTTGTCAATAGTTAGGTATTCTCCATTACTTATGTCAAGTTGAGCATAAGCTATTAGTGGTACGAGTACTTGTGAATTGTCTCCATAGATTGGATAACTGCTTAATACTTTTAGAAAGATATCTCTTTCTTTTGCAAATCAAACTTGATAATTTTTAACTGCTACTGAAAACAAAGTATGGAATTTAGAAAGGATGGTTATTTTATTTAGGTAAATGGTGTCAATAAATCTGGTTTCAAAAAAGAGGTAGGTGGTAAAAGGATTTGCTTTGGGGAAGATGACTACTTTTGGTCCAAATTTTCCTATGTTGACTGGATACTACTATAATTTTATTTGTTCATTAGTCCATTGGTTAAGCACTTTAAATCTATCTTAAAAATTTTCAATTGTAATTTTTCATCTATCTTCTTTTAAACTCTTAGTAGGAAAGGAATTGATTTTAACCATATTGACTAGTTTGCCTAATTTTTTCATTGAAACGCTTGGTTGATCAAGGGTAGCTTTATAATTGGGTCTGAGTGATTAGGTAGTTTGGGCTGCTTTGCTTAAGTACATGAGTTTTTTTTTTAGCTTTTGTTCAAGTCTTAAACCCTTATGGATAATATGGGCCTGAGCTATAATGAAAGGTGCTGCTTCGTGCCATTGGGTGTAAATTCCTACTTTAGGTCCATTAAAAATGATGTAAACTTTGTATTCTTTTTCTTCAGGATGTTTTGATTAAAAGGTTGATGCTTGATTTGAGGGGTTTTTTAATAAAGTGAGGATTTGTAAATGTTGAGATGGTGCAAATAATTGGTTGAAGATTTGAGGAGCGACTAAAACAAGATTAGTTTTTGTATGATTGATGGAATTTTTTTTCAAGAAAAGAGATGATTACTTCTAATTGGTTTATTTGTTTTGTAATAGAACAATTTATTGTTTTAATTTGTGTAATTCTATTGTAATTTATGTAAATGCTCCCCCTTCTACAAAAGTTTTAAATTCATGATAGATGCTTCCATTCTCTAGTTAATGTATCTACAAGAAGGTTAGTAGAAGACTTGATGTATTTAATTTTGTAATTGTAATGGTTAATTTCCAATTGACATTGTATAAGACAACCTTGGTTGTAATTGATTTTGATGTTGTAACGTGAAAAGCCACATAAATACTTGGAATTATTGTGTACTTAAAATTCAAGGTAATAAGTCGACCTTCCACTTCCGGAGGGTTTTGATTAATGCAAGAGTTTCTTTCTCATGGACAGGATACTTTTGTTTAGCATGAGTGAATGTCCCATTTGTATACTTGCAAAGAAGATGTTTACTTGAGTTAGGTGGTTGTGCCAAAAGGCATTTAGCCCATGTATCATTACTTGCATCAATTTATACTAATAATGAATCATCATAAGTATAACTATATAAAGCTAGTAAGTTTTGGCATAAAGATTTTAGTTTTTACATTGACCTAGAGTCTTCTTCGGTCCAGCTCCATTATGTTTTAGTGCTGCATTTTAATTGTAATTGTTTTCTTTCTTTTGCTAAATTCTTAAAAAATCCTTGATCAGATATATAATTTAATTATCCAAGAAATTTTTGTACTTCTTTAATATTAGCTAATTTACAAGAAATTGAGAAACTTTCACAATAATATTTGGTTAAAATGTCAAAAATCCATTTGTAAATTGTATGCCTAAATATTTAATTTTTTGTTGAGCTAATTTTATTTTATTTTTACTTAAAATTAAACTTTTTTCTTTACATCTATTATGAACATGTTTAACTTTGTGAAGATGATCATCCTTATCTTTATTTGGAAAAAATAACAATATCATTAATATATGCTAAAGTAAATTCTTCCAAATGTTCTAAGTTATTATCCATAAAATGTTGATATATTCCTAGTGCTTGTTTTAATCCAAAAGGTAAAACATTCCATTGATATTGTTTTTTAGGAGAACAAGAAAAATCAATTAATGATTTTGTATTTTCATTTAATCTTAATTGCTAATTGCCCGATTTTGCGTCTAAAGTTGTAAACCATTTATGTCCTTTTAATCTTGTAATAATGTAATCTTTTCGAGGTAATTTATATGCATCTCCTATAGTTGCTTTGTTCATTTCTTTATAATTAATAATCATTCTTCTTTTACCATGTTTTTGTTCACTATGATTATTTACATAACATGCAGGTGCTAAACACTCACTAGTACTAGGAGTTATTAGTTATTTTTCTAATAATTCTTTACATTCAGTAGTACATTCAAAAACATCTTGTTGAGTATAAGGAATATTATTTTTTACATTAACTTCTTGTGTAAGATTCTTTAATTTAATTTCAATGAGTTGTTGATTTATGTTTTTGATTGGGTCTAAATGATTTTCACTAAGACCTGATCTATTAATTGTTATAATTCTAGTTGAATTGTCGTATTATTTAAAAGATAAAAATGTAATTTTTCCAATTTTTTTTGTATTAGTTGTAATTTTTAATAATAAGTTGTATGATAAATTGGAATTTTAATAATGATAGATTTTTTTAGAGAATTTATTTCTGCGATTTTTAAAGAAATATAATGTAAATATTAGTAAAAGCGATTGTGTAACTTTAAAAAATTATTTTCAATAATAAATGGTAATCTAGATTCTTATTGATAAATAGAAGGCATTATAAAAGTATACTTTTCAATAATGATTTTGTTATAATAACTTACATACCAAATTAATTTTGTATTTCCATCAGCTCATAGTTACTCCTGTATCTATATAAGCATTAACTTTTTTATTCTAAATAATCACTTGAATAAATACAGCATTCGGATTCAGTTATTAAGGTTGATTCGATTTCATACTGATATAAAAAAGATATAGTAGAGTTGGTTTCAAAATTTGATTCAATTGGCTCTAAATTATTAGTAGTTGCTAGGTTTAAAATATATACTTTTTCTTCATATTTTGATTGTTTTCGTTTAGGACATTCATTTGCATAATGGCCTTCTTCTTTACATAAACAACATTGACATTTCTTTTTATTTTTTGGACAATATTTTTATTTTGGTTTATATTTTCTATAAGATTTTCTTCTAAAAAATCATTTTCTAGGTTGAAATTTAAGTTGTTTATAAAATCTTCAAGGATATTTTTTCCATCAATATTTTTCTTTCGTTTTGGATATTTTTGTTTTTTATAATAATGTTTAGTTTTCTTATATGACTCACATCCATATTATTGAAGTACTTCTAAATATTTAGAGCAACATAACTTAATATCATAATATTTTGTTTTTTAATGTAATTTAATTTCTAATCATTTTTTAGCTAATACTTCTTTTGTAATTTTAATTGTTTGTGTAAGTGACTTCATGAAAGTTATATTTGCCGAAGAATTATTCTTCGACTATTTTATTCAAAGGATAATGTAATTTTTGTATAAATATTTGTGAAGAAATGTTTGTTCAGAAGGAACTAATTTATAATAATGTTTTTTAAATTCACATGTATATTCCTCAAAAAAACCATATATCACATATTTATATATTACTTAGATGCCATAATGCGTTTTTTTTTTCGTTCAGCATTTTTTATTTTTTACTTATAAAAGGCTATATCTTTTCCAATAAATTTTTTGTAGATAAGAGAAACTATTAGATGAAAAGCATGTATAGTATCTCTTGTTTTATTAGTTTCAGAAGGAACATAAACATAAATGTTGTCAAAATTAGTTGTATTTTTAATATATTCTTCATTATCTGCTAAATAAGAAAAAATGGCTCCTCTTGTTTTATATAATATGAAATTCCATAAAGTTTGCCTATTAACTAATCCTTTAAAAGGTTTTTCAATTTGAATAATTAATGACATTTTACTAGCCTATTCTTGGAGTAGATTTTTTAGGATTAATAGTACAATCTAACTCTAATATTCCATCTAGTCTTAACTGAATATATTTAGGTGTGTATTCATTTGGAAATTTTCAAAGTCCATTTTTATTTTGATAATAGCCAAAACAATGATAATCAGAATCAATTTCATTTGTTGGTCTATATGTCCAGTCATATTGTTGTCTTTCATATTGTTGTCTTTGAATAAAAGTTTGTTTTTCACCTTGTGTACTAGTTTCAACAGGTTCTTGTGTTTTTTGTTGTTTATTAATAGTAGGATTTTCCATATTTCTATAATAGCCAAAACGAAGATAATCAAAATCAATTTCATTTTTTGGTCTATATGTCCAGTCATATTGTTGTCTTTGAATAAAAGTTTGTTTTTCACCTTGTCTGCTAGTTTTAACAGGTTCTTGTGTTTATTGTTATTTATTAATAGTAGATTTTCCATATATATTTCTTGATCAGATTCATATGCATAAATTATTTCATGTTGGTTAGTAATATGAGTAATCAATTGTATAAATGGGTTTTCAAGGTTTAGTTGTTAAAATAATTGAGTAACATCATATAACTGTGCTTTTATTTCTATTTCAATAGAAACTTCAGTATTAAATTGTGGTGATGACTTTTCAATTTGTTCTATGGTTTCCATGGTTTAACTAATGTTATCTTTTTTAATTTGCTAGATGATGTCCTAAATTCCTGTGTATTAGGCTCTGATACCAATTTTTGGATTGATTTTCAACCAAAGGTTTTAAAGCTTCTTAAGTGATATCTAAGATATATTTTAATATAGTAGTTAAGATTTCTTCAAAATCAGTTATTCTTTTATCAACTTTTTTATAACATTGACATTTATAAGGTATAGTTTGTTTTAATTTTATTATTTGTTTAATTTCAGTTAGATATTTTCCAATTTCATTTATTTCATTTGTTTTTGTTTGATTATTACAATATTCTACAATCTCTTTTCTTATTAAAAAAATTCCACCAACCATATAATAAACCAACCCTATTTTAGTCACTCCTCAAATCTTCACCCAATTACCTCAACCATTTCTCAGACGATGGAATAATTCTTGAAGATGAGACTTAAAATAGTGACATAAAACATTAGCACAAATTGTATAAAAACCCTTTACAGAGATTCTAGACAATTATGAGCAAGAAATATTTTTTATTTTTCTTTATTACTTTTTTTCTTTTATGCTGTAAAGTAAAGATTCCCTAACAACACCATGTGTTTAGGACAAATTGTCCCTGTTTGCTTTTCTTTTTTATGTTTTCTTGTGCTTAGAGCAGTCAATCTTTCGATTTCTCCTTTGCTTATATATTATAAGTTCTATCTTTGATGGAAGGCAAGTAAATAAAATTCCATTTAATTAGAAAAAATCACATATTCTCTCTTTAAACTTAAAATTTTCGTTGTTTTCCGAAGTGTTGCTATTTTAGGAAACGAGAAGTTCATAGCTATTTCGGATCAGTTTTATGATTAAGATATCATACATCTTTATTTACTAACATTTTTATGTACTAAGTAGTTAAATTATTTGTGTCTTGCCATGCAATTTGTATAGATATATTTAATCAAATTATAATCTTAGAAAATCTATTACAACTAGATATACAAATAACTTATAGAATTCATTTGACATATTATGGATTTCTTATTACCAATGCTTCAGTATCTACCTTACAAATGATACATGTGTTAATTAATAGACTTAGAATCACTAAAAAAGATAAACAATTATTGACCTCTTTATATGATCTATTTTCTATACATTAACAACTATATAACCCAAATTTAACATAAAATGTCTAGATGTTCTATATGTGAAAAATTATTTAGAAAAATATATGGATTATAAGACTTAGTTAAAGAATATAACGAAGAAAGAAAATATTTTTATAATAAATTAGAAGCACTAAGATATAGTAGACCAGATCCATAATATAGATTACAAACTAAAGAAAGATTAGATAGAGAAAAAACTTTATATCAAATATACAATAATGAAAAAGTTATAGCTCACAATGAATTAACAAAACATTATCGACATGAACATCTTCTTTTAAATCATACAATAGAAGAAATATCTAATATATTCCTTAAAAAATGAATTGTTCAAATTGTGATTATATATTACAATAAATAACACGATTAACAAACTTAATGTAAAAATGCAAATCTAATCTTCCTAATTATATACATGAATATAATGAAGCTTGTTTTCTCAACAATTTTTTCAAATGAAAACCTAAATTCGAGAAGAATTAATAGAAAAATATACAAAAGATAAATTAAAAATACATTTAGATTTAGCAAAACATTATAGAGAAATTCATTTATTACCAAAATCTTCTCTTCTGAAACAATTATCACTTCTTCCACAAAATAATTAATGTTTATTCAAAATTTCTTCTCCAAACGAAGAATAAAAATTTTACGGCATAATTTAACATTATTAAAAACTCAACAAAAACATCTCAATAATGAATTACAAAATTATATCAAAGGAATTAATAATAGGACCCTATAACACTTACATACTATACTATTTAGATTACATATAATTAGAAAACATATTGATTTTGTAATATCAAGATTAACATCTTATCATCAAAAATTAGAAATTTTATCTCGACCTTAATTATGAGTTTTGATGCAGATAAAGCCGCCTATAAATTAGAAATATTAGATTATGAAAATCTCGAAGTAAGTATTCGCTTACTTGACTCATTACTTCAATATATTCAAATAATAGAAGAATAACATAGTAATGATTGTAAAAACTGTAAGTGTAAAAAATATGAAGTCTTTTTATTTCATTCTATGATAAAAGCATTAGAAGCTATAAATCATGAAGAAATACAAACTCAACTATCAATGTCACACCCATCTGTAAACCAACCTAATTAAAATGACTAATTTTATACAAAAAGATAGTGAAATATTAGATGTGAATAGTTTAGAATTAATTAAATTAAATGGAATTTTTTATGCAAATACTATAATTTCAAAAGAAAATTTTAATCAATTATCAAAATTTTAATTAGATCTCAAAGATGGACAAGATTATAAACAACACTATATTAATTTTAAACAACACTCTATTAAAAATCTCTTAAATCGTCGAAATATTATATATTATGGAAAAATAGTTCTTAAAACACCTATTAAATAGATCAATGTAATGGACATATTAGAATTGTTCTAATAGATAAAAATCAAATTAGTAAACATTTACAAAGAATATCATAAAATAAACGAAATAAAATTGACTATATATATTTATCTACAGTCCAAATACTTTTAAAATCAACTTTAAAGAAGGAATTAATTCACCCATAAGAATGGAAATCTTAGATGAAAGATTAACAGATTTAAATAAACAAGTTATAGGAATTATTAATGGAAATCTTACATATGGAAAAATTAAATTTAATAAAAGGCTAAAATTAGGAATTCCTTTAGATTCACCCAAATTAGATGAAACTCTAACAATTGCTTATAAATTTTATGAAGATAAATTAGTGACTCATGGACAATATCTATTTTCACTTACTTATTGAATTAGTTATGCTTTAACTAACTCTCATCATAGCATGAATTTAACAACACTGATCGAATTTATCTAGATCAATTATTTACTGATGTAGCAAAAGTAGGAATAAATTTTAAACCTTTTTACAAGAAATACCTACAATAACATAACCCATACAATTATCTAGGTTTTCTATCTCTTCATCCTTAAAACAAATTGAAAAAGAAAATTCCAGAAAATGAAATAAAACACAATCCGCCTGATTAAAAAAGTCTTTAAGATTTACAAAACCAGGAAGTTCAAAACAATCTAATGAACAACTTTTACTTGAATTAAAACAACTAAAACAACAAGTTCATGATTTATCTAGCCATCTTAGAAATACATTATGAGTCAGAGCATTAATGATCAACTAAAAGATCTCTCTCGAAGACAAATTAAAATAGAAACACAATTATCAAAACTAGAACATATAAATCAATGTACTCTAGAATATTGTAATAATAAAAAATGAAATAAATGAAATTGAAAAATATCTATTTAAAATTAAACAAAAAAATAAAATGAAAACAAACTATACCTTCTAAATGTCAATGTTATAAAAAAGCTGATAAAATTATAACTGAATTCGAAGAAATCTTAACTATTGTATTAACAAATATCCTAGATATCACTCAAGAAGAATTGAAACCTTTGGTTGAAAAATCAATCCAAAAATTGGTGTCAGAGCCTAGTACACAAGAACCTAGGACATCATCTAGCAAATTAAAAGAGATAACATTAGTTAAACCATGGAGACCATAGAAAAAATTGAAAAGTCATCACCATATTTTAGTAATGAAACTTCCATTAAAAAAATAAAAACACAATTATATGATAGTACTAAATTATTTCAACAACTAAACCTTGAAAAACCGTCTAAACAATTGATTCATCCTATTACCAACCAAAATGAAATAATTTATGGATATGAATCTTGTTAAACCAAGGTGGTTCCAATCATGTGTTTTGATGATGAAAAAACATTATTATTACTAATGTTTTAGTTTTTTTTAATGAACTTCTAAGATAGGTTAATGTTTAAAGTGCAAGAATATAATTGTAGATCTAAGGTAGAAGAGCTCAAGTATTGGATGATCAAGAATGGATAAGGATTGAAGATCAAGTGATGATCAAGAGTGAAGATCTAAAGAATGAAGATCAAGTTTATATGGGTTTAGGAAAAGGTCTTAAGATGTAAGTGTCCTAAACTTGATTATTAATCAATGCTTAAAAAGGGCTCTCACAATTGCAAGATACATTTTCATATAGGCATATAACAGATGAATTGTGTTTTTAATGATTAACTGAATTTGATTATGACATTTGTCATATTAGGAATTGAATTAGAATGACATATAGGTTAAATATTGCATAATCAAAAATTAATGTGATGAATTGTATTAATGTATGCTTCTTGATGATTTTAAGTGAATTGAATTATTGATTGAACTTATTTATATATGTCTGTACCTATTTGAATATCATTATGCTATGCATTTTTGTTTATGGATGGTTTAAGAATTGTTTGAAAAGGTTTTAAAGTTGTTTAAATATGAAAGTTTTCAAAATCACGGCTACTTATTGTGTTTTGAATCAATTTGATGTTTTCTCTAATTTAAAAATCCTTAATATATGTTTTAAACTTGTTTAAAGTCTTAATTATTGTTAGAAACTTGTTTGGAGAGTTTTAGAGTTGGTTTGGAGCACTTCTTCATGTTTTCTAAAGGCAAAATGATGAGCTGATCATCCTTAAATAGTGATCTCCAAAGGTGCCATTTTACTTTTTGTTTCTAGCATCCTAAACGGTGGGTTGTTCTTCAATCAACGACACCATTGAAGGACTCAAAGATCGTCATTGTGCGTACTGTCTCTAATGGCTAGTGTTAGTTTTTAAGTTTTAACATCTTTTTAACCTCCCAAACATCTAGTTTATGTTTTTAACATCTCCAAATCCTTCCTAACACTATAAATACCTCTCCTAAATATTTTTGTCAAGTTTAGATGCTCTAAAAAACAAATTAAAAGATCAATGATTCAAACATTCAAAGCTTTGTTTATTTTTTGCACTGTTTTCTTTCATGTTCAATTTTCTTGTCCTAAATCCATTTCTAGTGCTGTAAAATTTGTGTTTCCAAATGTTTTATACATAGATGAAGTTGATAAAGCTTTCAATTCATTATTTTGTTAAATTCAAGTTTTCAAAGTGTCAACACCAAAATTGTCTATGTTTTGGTTGAACTTCTATGAACTTCTATGTTCTTCAATTTTAAGCTTGCAAAACTATTTTTATTAATTCAAAATTATCATATACGTTTTTTTAAGGTCTCAAGAGTGCATCAAAGCTTTTACTTTTATTTGTAAGCACTCATAACGTTTGTTTAAGCTCAAAGAACAAAGGTTGCTCAAATTTGTTAAGATTTTTGTGTAGATCCTTGTTCAATTCGATTTGGCATTTAAACTTGTTTTTGATAGTGAAAATTTATTTTTTTCAATTTTTTAAAGGTCTTAAGAGGTTTCTAGTATTTTTTTTTAAATTAAGCCATTATATTGTTTGTTTAGGCTAAATTATGTAGATTACACCAAAGCTATTCACGTTTGACGTTTTCAGCTTTTTTTCTTGATTTTAATCCACTATTTAGTATTCTAAAATTGTGTTTATTTTTTAGATTTGTTGTGAACTAATAGATTAATGCTTTATTAGGTTTTTTTTGGTGTTGATTGGGTGTCATTTGATTGGTTAAACATATTTGTTTATAGGCTTGAATATTAAGTCTGCACTATTTTGATAGATTGTGTGCATCTTGATTTAATTTGATTTTTAAATGTTATAATTTCATTTTTTTACTTGAATTGAATTTTTTATGATCTATTTAGGTGTAAGGAGGATTGTCATAATTTTATTTTACCTATAGAAGTTATATAATCATTTATATAGGTTGAGCTTCATTAGAACACCATTAAAGGTGTGTTTTTGGTTACTTAATTGGGGGAATTGCTTTATGTTAATTATTAATTGGATTATAGGTTGCTCATTGCCTTTTAAAATAGATTTTATAGGTTGTTCTTGACCTGTAGAAAATGAGATTCGAATTGCATAAGTATTTAATTGTGAATTAGATTGTTATAGGCTTTGTATGTGTAATAGAGATTACATAAGGTATAAGCATTGCATTTGTTGCATTTCAGCCCTTATCTTATGTTGATTTTTATCAAGGTTTAATAAACTATATAAGCTTAATTAGAGGCTGTGGTAACCTAATTTTGGGGCTTGACCTTAGAATAAGATTGTATATAGGTTACTCTTGACCTTTGAATAAGATTGGATTGCATTACTCTTCATCCTAAAGTAAGATTGTAAAGGTTCTTCTTGGCCTTGTAATCAAGATTGTAAAGGTTGAAGGGTTACTCTTCACCCAATTAAAGTAAGATTAGTTTGTTAGTGAAATTCCAACACATAGTCGGAGAGAGGACGTAATTTATCTTTAGAGTTGGTGAACCTCTATAAATCTTAATGTTCTTCTCTTCCCTTATCTCTTTAACTTTATGCTCTCGTGTTTATTTTATTATTGTTTGAATATTGCCATGTCATATAGGTTGAATTTTGGTTCGAGATCGAGTTTAATTGAAATTGGTACAAAGTGTTTAAAATTTTTTAATTTGTATTGAAATTATTTAAACACCTAATTTACACCTTCTTGGGTGCCATAGGGTTTACAAGTGGTATCAGAGCATTGGTCTCATATTTGCATAATTTCTAACAAAATTATGAGTAAAGATTGGAAATGGCACATTGTTTTGGTCAAGAGGGTTTTGAAATTAATATGCCACCTCTCTTTGATGGAAATGACTTTCTTAAATGAAAAATTAGATTAAAATTTTTTCTTATGGTCCAAGATCTTTATTTAAGGGACTTTATTTCAAATGGCCCTTATGAATTTTCAAATGAAGAAAATTTTGTTTCCTTAAATGAAAAAGCCTTAAATATCATACATGATGTATTAGATAAGAGCATATTTGATAAAGTTTTTATGTGTGCTATGGCTAATAATGTTTGGTGAAGATTAGAATAAATTTTTCTTGGTGGAAATGAAGAAGAAGAAGCCAAGGAAGAAGTCAAGGAAATGGTGCAAGCTAAGGAAGAAGAAGAACCACAAAATAAATGTCTTGAAACATTTATGGAAGAAGTTCCATCATTATTAAGTATTTAAAAGGAAAGAAATGAGGTACTCTCTAACTCTAATGATGATGAGAACGAAAATAATGTTAAATATGATGAAATCTCATTTGATGAATTAGTTAAGGTTGCGAAATCTCTTAAAGTGAAAGGGAAGAATGTTTCTTCTAAATATAAAGAATGCAAGAAGTTGTTGAATGATCTTAAGATAGAAAATGAGAAATTAATGAATGATTTGCATGTTTTAGAGTCTAAGAATGTGAATGTTGCTTCTAATGATTGTATAATTGAAAATGATAGATTGGTGAATTTGAATGATAGTTTGAAAAAGGAATTATATGAATGTTTGCATGAAAATGAAAAGATGAAAGTTGAAATGCATAATACATTATCCAAGAATGCATGTACGATAG
This sequence comes from Pinacopodium congolense, assembly GCA_028565735.1. Classification (NCBI taxonomy): domain Eukaryota; kingdom Viridiplantae; phylum Streptophyta; class Magnoliopsida; order Malpighiales; family Erythroxylaceae; genus Pinacopodium; species Pinacopodium congolense. Next base: position 21,955 of record JAOXYD010092624.1, read on the forward strand.
AAATTGATAGATTAAAGCGTGAGTTAAAAGCCATGCTAGTTTCTAAGAGTGTAGATGTTGGCATGCATGATAATGAACATAAATTGTTTCATGAAAATGGATCTTTGAAAAAGGAAGTAGAAGCCCTTAAGGAATCATTATCTAAATTCATAAGGAGCAAAGAGGAATTAGATTGCATGATAGGAGGTCAAAAGAGTTCTAATGATAGATATGGTATAGGTTTTCTAGATGAAAATGTTTCTAAGGATGCCAAAACCATTTTTATTGAGGGTAAGAACTTAGAAGACGAAATTTTACCCAAGCCCTTATTTTACCGTGGTGCATCATCATCTAAATCTCATACTAGATCATCTTTTATGAATGTTGCATCTTCATCAAAAGTACATTCTAAGAAGAACAATCATGTATTCATATATGCATCTAAGAGAAAATCTAGAAAGAATATGCATGTAAGAAAAAATAGACATAATTTCTTTAGGAATGCACAATCATCTCATAATGATGCATTTTGGACCCATGCTAGGAAAAGAGGTCCTAAACCTCCTCATACTTTTAATGTGCATGTGCATAATCTTAAGAAATGTTTATATTCACATCCTAGGAAGCAATTTCATTAAAGAAAGAACATGCATACATTTAGGCATAATGATAGTCATCTCATGTCTTTACATTCACATACTCGTTGCAAACTTATTCTTAAGGCTAGAGACATTTTTAAAACACATCCTAGGAGGCCATTTCATCAAGAAAAGAATAAGCATAATGTTAGGTCTCATTTTAGACAACTTAGGCAAATCAACTCACATGCACCCCAAATGCATTGCAATACATCTAACAATATGTTTCATACTTATTCTAGGCTAAGAAACATGTTTCATTCTTATTCTAGGTATAACATTCATCAAGGAAGTACATTTAGAGATATAAGACTTAGAAATTCATTTAAGTCTCATGTTAGGAAAAGTGACATGTTTCATACGCATAATGGTATGGTGCACTCTCATAACTCTCATATGCATAACTATTATCTTAGGAAAGCTAATTTTGATATGAAAAATACATTTAGGCATCAAGATCATAAGTTTCATGACCATATGCATGATGTTACATATGTTGTAACTTTTGTGACAAATTTGGTCATTTAGAAAATTTTTATTTTATTAAACAAAAAATGTTCAAGAAATCCCTAAAGGTATATGTAGAAAAAGGTAGTAAAGCTAACCCCCAAAGGCCCAAGTTAATGTGGGTACCTAGATTCCATTATCTCCTTATTTGTAGGTCAACATCTATTATGCTAAATTGGTGTCAAGTTATGAACCAAGAAAGTGGTATCTCCAATTTGAAATGGAATGTGAAAAGATCACCATGAGTGCTCACATAAGCATACTAAGAAGCACATTGTTGAACCAAGTGAGGAGTTAAATAATTTGGAATCAAATGGTGATGTAAAAGGAGGTATTCCTATAGCCTTACATGATGATATATAGGTCGACATGATTTTTGGATATTTGTGCTTGATTTGAAAAAGTTAACCTTAGCTTATTTATTTTAAAGATGGATTCATGTCTTTAGGGAGAGCCATTGCATGTTAGTATTAAAGCCATTGCATTTTAGCATTAAAGCTACTGCATGTTTAATATTGGAATTATTGCATATTTGTATAACTTTTCAAAACTAGTACATTTTATTAAAATTAGTGCACAATATTTTTTTAATAGGTGCATCAAATTGTCTTTTGACGTATGAATTGTTTTGAAAATGATGCATTAAACATATTTTGAAAATGTTGGTTGAAATTAGTATCATATTTTGTTTTTGAAATTTGTATCATATTTTTTAAATTTTCAATTGATACCATAATTTTGAATTCTCAATTGGTATCTTTTCTTACATTTGGTATTAATTGGCATCATACTCTTACAATTGGTATTACTTCTGGTTTTTACAATTGATATCAACTTTTCACAAATGTTTACCATATTATTTTACAATTGGTATCATGTTTTACAAATGATTATCATAATTTAGAATTAGTATCATTTTTACATATTGGATCATAAACATTTAATTGGTATCACCTTTGAAATTGTGCATATCTTTGAAAATTTTTAAAGATGAGTAGTTTTCCCTTACAGGATTAAAAGTGTTAAAATTATAAATTTAGGGGGAGTATATCCTTTTGACATATTTCAATTGGCTTTGCATGACTTATAAAAATTTTACTTGGTATTGGTGCATAATGTATGTTTATAATACAAAATGTGCATGAATAAGCATTTTTCATGTGAAATATGCATAACATGTAGTTTAGGTGCAAAATATGCATAACTTGTGTTTTTTATGCATAATAGGCATTTTATGAATGAATATGTCTTCTTATTGCATAATATGTGCTCTTGGTATACAAAGGCTCATAACGTGTGTTTTTTATGTAAAGCTACATAATGTGTGTGCCCTTGGTACATAAATATGTATAATAGATGTTTTTTTTTTGCATTTTGTGCATAATCTAGAAAAATATGCATTCTTTAACCGTAATGATGCATAATATGTGTTTGATGATGCATTTTATGTATTTACGACTTTTATATGCATAATTATCCCTTAAAGCATAATTGCATACATTTAGGGGGAGCATTACATTCAATTGGTATTTCTTTTTAAAGATGCATAAATTAAGGGGGAATAAGTTTAAAGAGTTATTTACAATTGATTTTATTTATTTTTAAATTCGTTACAAGTGGTAATCTTTTTTATGATGTCAAAAAGGGGGAGAGAGTAGTGTGATATTAAGGTTGAATCTATGTTTGAAGTATAAAGGGAAAGAGTCATATCATTCCCTAATGTATGGTACATTTATATGATATATGTTTTATATGCACTTAATATCACATGTTTTGTCATCAATAAAAAGGAGGAGATTGTTGAACCAAGGTGGTTCCAATCATGTGTTTTGATGATGACAAAACATTATTATTACTAATGTTTAAGTTTTTATGAATTTATAAGATAAGTTAATGTTTATAAAGCACAAGAATATAATTGTGGATCTAAAGTAGAAAAGCTCAAGCATTGGATGATCAAGAATGGCTAAGGGTTGAAGATCAAGTGACGATTAAGAGTGAAGATCTAGAGAATGAAAACCAAGTTTAGATGGGTTTAGGAAAAGGTCTTAAGATATAAGTGTCTTAAACTTGATTCTTAATTAATGCTTGAAAATCTTACATTTGCATGGTACATTTTCATATAGGCATATAAGAGTTGTATTGAGGTTTTAGTGATTAATTGAATTTAATTATGACATTTTTCATATTAGGAATTGAATTAGAATGACATATAGACTAAATATTGCATTATTAAGAAGTAATGTGATGAATTGTATTAATGTATACTTCTTGATGATTTTAAGTGAATTAAATTATTGATTGAACTTATTTATATATGTCTGAACTTGTTTGAATATTATTTTGTTGTGAATTTTGGTTTATGGATAGTTTAAAATTTTTTTGAAAAGGTTTTAAAGTTGTTTAAACATGAAAGTGTTTATAATTAAGGCTACTTATTGCTACTTATTGTGTTTTGAATCAATTGGATGTTTTTGTTAATTGAAAAGGCCTTAATATATGTTTTAAACTTGTTTAAAGATATGGTCCTTGTGGTGTTATTACCTTCAATTAATATTGGTGTTCCTTTTTAACGAATTCATCAATTCTAGCCTTAAA
>JAOXYD010092635.1:0-11968 GCA_028565735.1 Pinacopodium congolense
TAGTATTATTTACAAAAATAAAATAATTCAATTATAACTTCTATTAATATAATCTTAACAAATTTATTTAACAGTTTCATCCCACTTTCGAGACATACTCTAAAATTGTAATAGAGTAATATTATACTCTACTAAAGAACTTATATCTTCATTTATACTTTAATAATTAATTCTTCATTTTCAACACATTCGTCAACTAATTTATAGCCCTGTTGATGCATTCTAATAAAATAATGCATAATATAATTTCTCAAAAAAAGCATAATATAATAAATAATACCAATGTATTTTATTTCTACATATTATAATTGGGCATATTTGAAAATATAGGGAATTGTACTTTGAAAATGTCAAACCATCTTTTAATAACATTTTTAATGTTTGTAGTTAAACAATTTTTTTGAATTTAATGATCTTTTTCTTTTTTTATAGTCTTGCAAATGATATCTCTTTCTTAGATATAGTGAATGAAATCTAAATATGTTAGTATAGATTAAGTCAAATAAATATAATTTTCCTAAACATATAAAGAATATAATATTTTAAAAAATTAATAAAATTTAGTCATAGTTACTACATTTATTTAAGATGATGTAATACCTTGTGGGCATAGCAAATTGGTTTGTTAGATTTGTTACTATTTAAAAAATTTGGAGAGTCATTTATAGTACCTTCCCACCCAACTATTACATATTTAAAATGTATGTCAAATGAACAATAACGTATAATATTTTAAGTTTGATTAATTCCTTTACCCTTATGTGTTATTTTTTTTCATCAGTTAGAAAATGTACATCAATATGTATATCATCTATTACTCATATTCAATCCTTAAAAAAATGAAATTATATTATTAAAATGATTAATTACATATAAGGATTTAATGAAAAAAATAATAAATATATGAATATATTTGAAAATGTGGAAAGTATTTTGAATGTTGAATTTTAGGAGGTGTATTGATAAAGAATGATGGAGTAATGGTTCTTTTTGTAAGACTATTAATTGTAAAGAAGACTTTTATGAAAATACTTTTAAATAGTCTAAGTTACATGTTAAAAGTGCCTTACGTTGACTTTAGTTGCCCCATTATATCTTATTGTCATAAAGAAGATTGTAACTTATTTTGAACATTGTAACTTATTCCTTCACAATCAAAAGAGTCGTTAACTTTAACCCTCCTAAACCTTTTAAATTCAAGAAGATCACCTTGATTATTCTTAAATTCTCATCAATCCTTATGATATTTTCATTCAAAAGTTTCAATATCCAATTAAGACTTAATGGAGAAAATTTTATAAAATGTTATTTATGTAAATGAAAATATCTGTTCTCTTCCTTAGCCAGAGAAATAATAATTGTCTTAATCATTTCATCATTCGAATTTTATTCAAAATTTGATAAGGAAGCCATGTATCTATAATATTAAAACATTAAATAATTGATAAAGACACTAAAAAATATAAATACTAAAACTATTATGAAACATTAAGACATATAAAATAAAATAAATTCATATCACATATATTCAAAGGGTTTATATCATACATTCATAAAAAATACACTTAAAGATGTTTAAACCATAGTATAATTCTTAATATATAAGGGCTTAAATCAATAAGAGTTCAATACACAATAACATGAAAGTATAACTACAAAGATATAATACAATTAATCTTCCTTACATTTGGGATTTTCATAAACTCTCCTTATAAAGTGGAAAATTATGGAAAACCCTTCATTACTTTTACATATTACATACCTTTAATTCCCAAATTATGTAAGCAATTCAACTTTCTATGATTATATTAATCTCCTGATTAAGTGATGCAGGTTCAAATCCATTATATGTATCAAATGATATTATTGCCATTTTCCCTTAAGTAAATTATTCTTTTTTTTACTATTCACCAGTTATAAGATAGACATTTTTTAAAACCTCATAGTATGCCATCTTTGCCGTCTTCTTCTTAAGAGATTTCTTTTTTTTTTTTCCTATAATGAGAACTTGCAACTTTATCTTCTTTTTCATTAAGTGAATAAGCCTCATCAACACCAATTTTGTGTTCCTCCTCTTCACTGTATGATAGAGATTTAGTTAATGGATGTGCATGTAAACATGTTGTAGTAGTATCTTAAACATGTTTTAGTAGCAACCATATTTATTGGTAAACTACTAAAGAAATTAAAAGATTTAGGCATTTTGTCAATCCTTTGCATGATTAGTGGTTTATATTTAAATGATTTGTAAGTCCTATATGAAACCTAAAAGGAGGGGGTGAATTAGGATTTAAACTCCTTAAACAAAACATAAATAAATTTGATAAATACTTGTAGAAGTTTTTAAACAAAATTATCAAATTAAACAAAGTAAAGTAAATGCATAAAAATAAAGAGAAGAGAGAAGAACTACACTACCAATTTATACTAGTTCAGAATGGTCCACTTGCCCCTATGTCTAGTTCTCAACATAACTTGTTGAGATGGTTTTACTAATGTAATCATGAATTATAAAATTTGTAGTACAACTTCCTTTTTATGGCTCATGGATAACCTTCCCTCTTCTTTTTCTTAGGCTAAAGAATAACCTCACCAGAAAAAAGGTCTTAGAAAGAATGCTTCACTTAAGAACACCTGGTGTATAAAAGAGGCTAAAAAATCTTGGATGAATGCACATAAAATAGGCTCACACTACTTCACAAGATACACCAAAAACACTTAGAATACTCAAAATACTTGTAAGAAGACTTAGGAGGATTATTCGATGATTAACTCTAATAAATCATAGCTATTTATATTAAAACAAATACCAATTAGTTGTTTTCCTATGGATAAAATATTTATCCAATAGATATATTCATTAATTTCTGTTTACCGTTGTATAATCTTACTGTTGCTGGACTTTCGCCCTTTAGTCTGTATGATTTGATCGATCGATTAAGATGTTCAGTTGACTGACCTCATAAAACCAGACATGTGGTCGACCTATACCGTGATTTGGTTAGTTGATACTTACTTTCCACACATTCGGTTGACTAACTTAAAACATCATCCCATAAAAAACAAAATCTTGATCAAATTTTAATTTAGTGACATGAAGCACATATAGAGGTTCTAACTTATTAATATCAAACATAACCTTAATTAACTATTTTAAACTTGCCAACATTCTAACCTTTATACTTTCAACAATTTTACACATCAAGATTATTTTTCACAGACAAAACCATTTATCACATAAGTCCTCTTAATTATGCTCCTACATGCATTTTCTAAACCATGAATGTAAGTATGCATGAATAAGCATCTTAAACAACTAGAATGAATTAAGTAAAAGCTTACAACAAAAATTACATAAATCAAAGTCAATCTGATTCACTTCTTCAAGGGATTAAGTGTTCATACATGATCTTCATAAATTCCATTATAGCTCTAAGACTCCTTAAGCAAATATATTTGAACTTCATCGTCCAAAAACCCATCTTCCAATACACTTAAACATAAATATTAGTAAAATAGTTGTTTTGTCATTATCAAAATACGGTGGAACCTCCATTGATCCAACAATCTCCCCCTTTTTGGTGGTGACAAAACCATGTGATATCATAATAATTAAGTTCAATAATCATAAGTCAAATACTGCATGAGTAACATAATTTTTCATAAAACTCCTCCTAAAATTATTAGAATCAAACAATAATTTAAGAATAAAAAAAGTTCAACCTCCCCCTAAATTCATGCAAAAAGTATCTAATTGATAAAAGTACACACACTCCCCCTAAATAAAACATGATATCATACCTCTCCCCCTTTTTGGAGTCAACAAAAACACATATGAGGGATGCAAACATGTATATGCAAATCACATCATACAGGAAGGTCATCTATCATGCCTGTTTCTCTTCTAAGCATGCAAAACTGTTCTTTACACAATGTTTTAGTAAAAATGTCAGCTAATTAATGCAAAGTATCAACAAACTCAAGTTCAATATCACCATTTTGAACATGATCTCTAATAAAATGATATCTAATTTCTATGCGCTTAGTTCTAAAGTGCTAAATGAGATTCTTAGTAAAAAAAATAGTGCTCATGTTATTATATCTTATAGGAATTTTGCAAAAGTTCAAACCATAATTCCTAAGTTATTGTCTAAGCTATAAATTTTGAGTGCAGTAACTACCGGCTACTACATATTCAGCTTCAGCCACAGATAGATCAACAGATTTTTTTTTTCTACAAAACCATGAAACTAATGCATTACCTAAGAAATGACATGCATCAAATGTGCTTTTTATATCTAAAAACTTCTAACATAATAAGCATTAGAATATCCAACTAAGTCTAAACAAGTATTTCTAGGATGCAAAAGACCTAAATGCAATGTGCCATTCAAATATCGCAAAATGTTTTTAATAGCTAATAAATGCGATTCTCTAGTTGATGATTAAAATTGAGGACATAATCAAATACTAAACGTTATATTAGGTCTACTAGCAGTTAAATACAAAAAACTATCAATCATACCAAGATGTTGCTTATCTTTGTTAAATTTTGTTGAAGTACTTATCGGGGTGCCCCACAACTTAGTTTGATCTATGCTAAATTGTTTGAGTAGTTCTCTTATGTACTTGGCTTGTTTTATGAAAATACTGTCCTTTATCTGCTTGATTTCAAGTGTCCTTTATTTGCTTGATTTCAAGTCCAAGGAAGAAGTTCAACTATCCTATCATGCTCATTTCGAACTCCCCCTTGTTGAATATCACTAATTATTTTGTTGGAGGGATGATCCTTCTAATGTCTCCAATCTCTTGGTAATTCTCCATCATTTCCTTCTTCACTTGGTTTAACTATTTGCTCTTTAGATATTTATTCTTCATCTTTAATCGATAGTTTTTCTAACTCAAGAACTGCCTTTCTTTCAAAGGGGTTAGACTCATAAAATACAACACACATCTATTCTTCCACTACATGAGTGCTTTTATTAAAAACTCTATATGATTTATTGGACAATGAGTAGCGTAGAAATATGCCTTCATTTTTTTAGAATCAAACTTACCAAAATTATCTTTAGTGTTTAAAATGTAAAACTTAAAACCAAACAATTTGAAATGATTGATTTTGGGTTTATTTCCATTCAAAATCTTATAAAGTGTCTTATCCATTTTATGCCTTATGTTAACTCTATTTATGACGTGGCATATACATGCAATTGCTTTGGCCCAAAAAATACTTAGGCAATTCATATTCATTTATCATGGTTCTAATCATTTCTTGTAAAGATCTATTCTTTCTTTCTACCACATCATTTTGTTGGGGTGTCCCAAGTGCAAAAAAGTTATATGTAATGCCATGATCATCACAAAAGTAATAAAAAAAGTCATTTTCAAATTCTTTACCACGATCACTTCTAATAGATGCAATAGACATGCCTTTTTCATTTAAAATTTTCTTTACATAACTCATAAATGATTTAAAACATTCATCCTTTGAACTTAAAAATAAAATCCATGTAAAATGACTAAAATTATCAACAATGGCAAATATATATGTCTTACCACCTAAATTAACTACTTTAATAAGGCAAAACAAATCCATATGTAAAAGTTTAAGAGGTCTAGAAGAGTTTACCGATTTCTTGCTTGGAAAGGAGTTTCTTACTTGCTTTCCCATTTGACATGCTCCACAAATTTTATCCTTTCTTTTACTTCACTCTTGGGAGTCCTCTTATTAAATGTTTTGAGTTAGTTTCGATAAGAGGTCTATGCTTGCCAAATCTAAGTGCATTCACTTAAGGAAATCAAACACTTGTTTTCAAGGTTAGTCATATCATGTAAATCAATAATATAGATGTTTCCTTCATTTTTTCCTAAGAACCCAACATTATCATCTCAAATTTTTGAAACGATACATTCATCTCCTATAAAGCATACCTTATAGTCTTTATCACATAATCGGCTTACACTTAAAAAATTATGCTTCAAACCTTTAACAAATAAAACATTATCAACAAATGGACAGTTATCCTTATCGACTTTTCCAATGCCAATTACCTTACCTTTGGCATTGTCTCAGAATGTAACGGATCCTCCATCCTTTATTTTAAAAGAGATGAATTATGAAGGATCACTAGTCATGTGTCATGAGCATCCACTATCAACATATCACTTATTCGTTTTCTTGATAACCTGTAAAATAGAAAATCATATAGCTTTAGGTACACATCTCATCTGGGGTCCTTATATTGATAGTAATATATCTATCTCATCTGTTTATCAATAAAATCCCTAAATATTAGAGAAAACATAGTTAAAGTAAATAAGGTTTTTGAAAGAGAGGAGAAAGACAGTTGCGGGAAATACGTGAGAAAAAGAAAGATGCGAAAGAACGAATACAAAAAATTTTCTTTAAAACCTATCAAAACAGAGAATCGGTTGACCGAGCTATGCCTATCAGTCAACCAACATTAGGTCGACTGATATTCAAATTTAGTCAACTGAACTAAGATGCTTTCAAATATTTTTCCAGTTTTTCTAGAAAACAACAGATTAAAACTAAGAGTATTTCTAGTGTAGAGAAATAGATGCATGAAAAAGATTTTAACGAATTTTTGGAACCCAAATCATTTTTTTTCTTTAAACATTATTTCTTTTATGTCTATATGACAAATCATTTAAATGATCATATAAAAAAAATGTTGAACATGCCTAAAATGTTCACAATATAAACAAAATAGGGTGGGGGTATAAGATTTATATGCATTCATATTTTTTGATCTATAATAATTGTGAAATCATTGAGATCTTTGTTTAGAATGAACAAGCATTCTTTTATTATTAACTTGACGATGAGAACATTTTCTACACATTGAAGTGTACATATATGCATGATGTCTAGTTTGTGGTCTATTATTTTGAACAATCCTAGGACAGCTTTCATCTTCTAAGTTTTTTCCCTTAACAAAGATGGTATTACTAGTATAAGCACCACTAAACCTTAAGCTATGTTTATAATGTCCCATCTTTTGTGCACTTAGAATTGCGTTTAATTTCTCTTTCCCCTTAGTAAATTTAAGATTCTTTAAGGAATTTTACTTCTTTATTTAAGGTACTATTTTGATTTACTAGTTTATCGTTATCTTTGTTAACTAAATCCATGTATTTCCTAAGGTTTTCATTTTCCAATTTGCACTCTTCTAATTCTCCTAGGGTTTTCTTATGTTTGTTATGCAACTCTTTATTTTTCTTAGTTTATTCTTATATATGCTCCATTATTTCTTTATAAGAGTAATCACATTCATTTTCACTAGAGTGAGAAGGACTTACTTTGTCGTGTGCTATGAGAAACATGTTGGCTCCTTCTTCTTCTTCAGAGTCACTAGATTCGGACCATGCAGCTTTTAAAGCTTTCTTTTTCTTTTGGTCTTTCTTTTCTTTCTTTTCCTTTTTACATCCATTCTTTTTTTTTCCTATTGTCCTTTTCTTCTTCTTTTTAGATGCTTAGGTAATGTGATCTTAAATTACCTATCTCACCACATTTCAAGCCCCTTACATTAGCAAATTTATTTTTGAAGAAAGATTGACCTTTTCTATGTAAGGATGCACTCTTTATGAATTTCTTTAATCTCCTCGAGATTAATGCGAGTTCTTCATTTTCATTTCTAAGTGAAGACTCTTCATTTTCACTTTCCTCTTTTTTGGATGCCTTGAATGCTATATTCTTCTTTTTGTGCTCCATTTCTTCTTACATATCCTTTAGCACCATTTCATGAGTAAGAAGTGATCCAATGAGCTCTTCGAGTGAAAGTATGATAAGGTCCTAAGTTTCTTAAATGGACTTTAGGTTGCCACATTGTTGCTAGAGATCTAAGAATCTTCTTTACGAGCTCAACATTGGAATAGGTCTTATCTAAACCCTTTAAAGTCCTAATAATGTTATTAAAACAAGCATACATAGAGGAAATATTTTCATCATATTCCATTGTGAAAAGTTCATATTCATGAGTGAGCATGCTTATTTTAGTTTCTTTGACTTGATTTGTACCTCCATAAGTAATTTCAAGAGTATGCCATAATTATCAAATAATAAAACCTAACTAAACCTCACAATATAGTAGATGACAAGCTAAGGTTGTACTATAAGGAGCTAAAATGTTACTGCTATTTCAAATATTTACAAAAAAAGAAAAGAAAAACCCATGAAGATGATGAAAGTTAAACTAATCTAAGATGCATATAATGTAATCAAGAGACAAACACAAAGTAAAATATGAAAATACTATTAAAAATAATAAAGAAATGGACCAAAGGTATCATTGGGATTTAGGGATAATTATTGATCCTTGAATTTAGATAAAATGTGCTCTAACTAAAGTGTTAGCTCATAGGTTTAAATAAGTTATTAAACCCTCAGCTCCTCTAACTTAAGTAAATCTAAAAAGCTTTAGAAGTACCCCTATCTTCATTATAACCTAGAACAAGTTCTCTAGATTTAATAGTAAGGACGTATTAGTTGACAAGGAATGACTAACTTAGACCACTAACACACAAGCTTGAAAAGTGTAACCTAAAGGTATAGGACTCTAGACTAGTTAGTTTAAGTATGCTAATAAATCCAACTAGCCTATTGCTACTTTTGGAAATTGCTAAGGACTATTACATATCACGTGTTAAATCCTAGCATTCAAATTATGAACTTCCCTAGAGAGTGAGCAAGCTTAAAAATAATGCCTAATTCATGAAATTTAACCAAAGTTATAAACTAACGTAATTTTGAAAGCACCAAATCAATACAAACTCAATCACAGTCTCACAATTAATTATCCCTTCATCCCTCCTATACATTTAATCCCTTAGGAATTTAGCCACACATACATAATCAATAACAAAAAAAGATTAAATGAATACAATCCATACTTAATCAAATGAATTCAAATCTAGAAAATCCAAACTAGTAATGAAAACTAAGGTTCAACACTTAATCTCATGCAAACTCTGGTTATATATGCTAATAATCAATTAACTAAAACTTAACTAAACAAAACTTAAACTAACACTCTAAAACAAATGTCCATTACATATAAATGGAACAAACATTGACTTAAATGATTGACATCTTAAGAACATGCATAAAACTAAACTATAAAGCATAGATTAACTAAAGATACCAAGAATAAATGAAAACCCACAAAATAAAACTTCATATAAATTAAAACCTTTTTTTTAAGTATCACATAAAATAATACTTGATAAAGACAAACCTGAAAACATAAAAATCAAAGCTCAAATAACTAGAATAAAGGCTGGAAAAATTTAGAATAAAAAGGTCCATTCATTTGTATATAGACATGATTCCATACAATGTTAAGAGATTCAACTATAAAGCTTGTAAATGACAACCTAAACATTTTGGAAAGAAGAAAAACAATATTACCTAAGAGAGCTTCAAACTAATAAATTGAAAATAAAAGCATTAGGCAATACTGGACATCAAGCATATGAAAATGAAAAGAAATAGTCAAAATTAAGGGAAATGTGACTAAAACGAAGGAAGTGCAGCAAAACAAAATGAAAATTTAAGGGAACTCTAATAAAAATTCTCCTACATCCACCAAGGAAAGCTCGTGTCGTCTATATTTGGAAAAGTTCCATCCCTATTAAGCTTTTAAATCTTTTTTTAATCTTATTCTCTTAGGGTTACCTGCGCTCTCATCCAAAAAGCTCTCCTTAGAAAAACATTTTTTTGCTCCTTTTTAAAAGCCTCATGCCAAGCTTTTTTTATGTTTCAAAAGGGTAAGTCACATTTTTGTGAAACACGTGACTTTCCCTCCTCCTTTTTGATTTTTTTCTTTTTCTTTGTTCCATAATTGAGTTAACTTTGGCTTTTTGCTCCTTGTTAATCCAGAATTCATCCAAAAGTGGTTAACTTGTTGATTAAGCATAATATAACAAAAATTAAGCATTTTTAAACCAAAATTAGGAATGAAATTAAGTGAATTTGCTTACAAAAATATGATAAAAGTCATTCCTATTACATATATCATATGGAGTTTCACACATAGAGATCCTATTAAATTCTTCCATACTCAAGGCATAGTACAATATATTCATAGCTTTATACTTTATAGAAACTACTTTCTTATATTCATTGTCCCATTTAGAGGCCTCTTTAGGCACTTGCTCATTTCCTGCACATTTGCTAGGTATAGAAGTTTTTTATGACACCATAAGCCACAAATCATCATTTTCACCCGTCTAATAGCATCTCATATGATTCTTCCAATATAGGTAGTTGTTTACGTCAAAATAAGGGGCTTTATGAGAATTATGACTTTCTAAGCTAAATGAAGAAGCAAAAGTATTTAGGGTGTGCCATATTGATCTTTACTCACTAATTCGTTAGAATTAAAAACAAGGTCTATGCTCTGATACGAATTATATTTCTTATATGGCACCTAAGAGGGGGGAGGGTAAATTAGGATTTAAACTCCTTAAAAAAACACAAATAAATTTGATAAATACTTGCGGAAGCTTTTAAACAAAATTATCAAAAGAAACTAAGTAAAGAAAGTGTATATAATAAAAAGAAGAGAGAAGAAGTACACTACCGATTTATATTAGTTTAGAGTAATCCACTTACCCTTACATCTAGTTCCTAACACAACTTGTTGAGATAGTTTTACTAATGCAATCACGAATTACAACGTTTGTAGTACAACTTCCTTTTTATGGCTCAAGGATAACCTTTCCTCTTTTTTTTCTTCGGTTAAAGAATAACCTAACCAAAATACAAATATTAGAATTCACTTAAGAATACTTGGTATATAAAAGAGGCTAATAAAATACTTAGATGAATACATATAAAATAGCCTCACACTACTTCACAAGACACACCAAAAACATTTAGAATACTTAAAATACTAGTAAGAAGGCTTAGGAAGATTATTCGATGATAACTCTTATAAATCACAGTTTTTTATACTAAAACCAATACCAATTAGTCCTTTTCCAACACATAAAATATTTATCCAATATATATATATATATTAATTTATTTTTATCGTTGTGTAATCTGACTGTTGCCAGATGTTCACCCTGTAATCTGTATGATTTGGTTGATTGATTAAGGTGTTCAGTTGACAGGCCTCATAAAACTAGACATTTGGTCGGCCTACAACATGATTTGGACGACTGACTTAAAAAATCATACCACAAAAAACAAAAACTTGATCAACTTCCAATTCAGTGCCTCGAAGCGCATACAGAGGTTCTAACTTATTAATATCAAACACAACCTTAATTAAATATATTAATCTTTCCAATATTCGAACCTTTATGCTTTTTACCATTTCACACATCAAAATAATTTTTCACATACAAAACCATTAATCATATAAGTTCTCTTAATTATGCTCCTACGTGCATTTTCTAAATCATGAATGTAAGTATGCATGAATGAGCCTCTTCAACAACTAGAATGAATTAAGTAAAAGCTTACATAAAAAATTACATAAATCAAACTATGTCAAACTGATTCACTTCTTTAAGGGCTTGAGTGTTCATACATGATCTTCATAAATTCCATTATAGCTCTAAGACTTCTTAAGAAAATATATTTTAACTTCATCATTCAAACACCTATTTTCTGGTACACTAAAACATTAGTAAGATAGTTGTTTTATCATCATTAAAGTATGGTGGAACTTCCCTTGGCTCAACATGATGCATTAGCTAACTTAGAAGCTGGTATAAGCCTCATACCAAATAAATAGTTTCATGAATTAGGACTAGAGATCATAAAGCCCACTAGGATGAGCATCCAACTAATGGATTAATCTTTCCAATATCCTAAGGGTATTGTTGAACCAAGGTGGTTCTAATCATGTGTTTTGATTATGAAAAAACATTATTATTACTAATGTTTAAGTCTTTGATGTTTATAAGATAGGTTGATGTGTAAAGTGTAAGAGCA
>JAOXYD010092645.1:0-11968 GCA_028565735.1 Pinacopodium congolense
GCATAAAAAGGAAAAACAAAAACCCCTAGATGCAAAGATATTAAAACTAATCACTAAAGACCATTAACGAAATAGAACAAATAAACAATAAACAAATAATAAATACGACAAACTGGGTAGAAGATAAATCCGAGATTCTAGACTTATAATTGATCCTCAAAATAGATAAGTTCTCACAATTATTAAGCCTAAGATCCATTAATAACTTCCAACCCACAACATAACTACCCTAACATCAGGAAAATAACACAAAACACAAACTGAAAGTACAAAAAAATCAACAATAACGCATAAACAATGACCCAAATAATAAGAATACATTGGAAAATAAAGGAAACAAAACTTATATTGATTAAAAATCAAGA
Organism: Pinacopodium congolense; assembly: GCA_028565735.1. Taxonomy (NCBI): domain Eukaryota; kingdom Viridiplantae; phylum Streptophyta; class Magnoliopsida; order Malpighiales; family Erythroxylaceae; genus Pinacopodium; species Pinacopodium congolense. Next base: position 366 of record JAOXYD010092645.1, read on the forward strand.
TTCCATATAAAAATAAACCAAACACAACGAAAATAGGGAATAACAGAAAATAAATACATAAAAAATAGGAAAAACATCAAGAACAGTAAGTATCTAAGGTCAAGAACAAGAAATAAATGAATTAGAAACAAGAAAATACTTAAATTAAGCTAAAACATGGAAAAAGAAACAAAACAAAACCCTAAACTAAAGAAGAAGAAGAAGACTGTAAAACGAATGGAGAGCTTAGAAAAATGTAAGGGCCCTTTTATCATGCTTTTTATGTCCCTTATATATGTCTTGGAGGGCTACTATCATTTTGGAGATGTTGTGGGAGAACTTTCGTAAAATGTTCCCTTAAGAATTATAAAAATGAAATAATTTTACAATTTTCATTTTATCCCATAATTTGACAACTTCTACCCCATTTGCCTTTAAAGCTCTAACTCCTTCTATACAACTCCAATTGCCATGAAATTTGGTATGTAGGCTCCTCAAATGTAGGTCTTGTGTGCTACAAAAATTCAAAGTAATCAAAGCTCTAAAGATACACAAAATGCATCACCGAAGTCACCTATACCAAAACCAATATTCAACTGAGTTTATCTTGTTCTTTTTGTTTTCCTCTCTTCATGGCTTGTTATATGGCCTTGAAATTTGGTGTGGAGCTTCATACCTTAATGCTTTAAGTCCAAAAAATGGCTTCACACCTCTTCTAGTTCCAATTGTGCTCCAATATTTGCTCAAAATTTGGCCCTTTCAATTTGTATTTGTACCTTAATGTCAAATCTACATGTAAACGTAAAAAGGAATACAAATTAAGCATTTAAACAACAAAATAGGGATGAAATGGCATTGAAACACATACAGAAATGCTATAAAATGCATCCCTATCAATACTTATAATGTCAAATTATTTTCTTGAAAAATTTACTTATGGTTCATCTGCATTAGTTATAGAAATTGAAGAAAAAATTAATCAAATTATCATAGCTATAAAATTTACAACAATCAAAATAATAGATAATAATAAAAACAAACCAATAGATAATAATATTTTTAATGCTGAACTTATACTAAGAACTGTGTTCACTAATGATATTATAACTATTTTACAAAATGCTAAACAATGGATTAAAAGTAATAATCATGAATAAAAATTATAATCATGAAATTATTATCCTAAATTTCATAATTTATCTCTAAGTTACTAATAAATTAAAAATTAAAAAATATTATTAAATGACACTTTCAAGAATTCAAATTTTACAAAAATTAAAAACCCTAGAACATGATTTACAATTTTTAAAAAATCTTCGACTACATCTAAGTACATATATACAAAATATGAGTGATTTACCTATACAAATATTTAGACATTCAATTTTCTTATCCCCTGGACAAAAAGATAAAATAACAATTAAAAAGATCTCAATCAGTAAGATTAGAAAAACCTTTAAGACTTAAAAAACTTGGATCAATATCAACAAATTAAAAAAAATAAATGAATCACTTTTACTTGAAATAAAAATTTAAAACAACAAGTTAATGATTTATCAATTCATCTTAGAAATACATTGTGAAACCTCGTTGTAATTTAACTGATAGTTTTTATTTAGAAAGTACTCTTATCGCTTTTAGAGATATTATAACTGATAATTTTCCACAAAGTAAAAATAAATTTGGAATATTACATGTTTTATTGCATTAGATTAATAAATTAAAAAAACAACAAAGAAAAAAATAAATATGTAATATTAATTATGAAAAAATTTTAGACAAAACATTAGATGATGTAACTGAATTAGATAAACAACTTTTATGGAAACAAAATAAATTTAAATTCAAAATTCAAAATGTTGATATAAGTTCAACTTCATTAAAAAGAAAGGTAGCCTTAACACAAAATTTGAATTATTAGAATTTAACAACATAGATCAAGATGCTATATGGGATGAACTTTTAAAATTACTGTGAGCCAAAATATTAGTGAACAAATAAAAGAAATACATTTTATAAAAATCGAAATAGAAAATAGTAGATAAACTAGAACAAATGACATATAATATTATTGAATATTGTATTGGACAAACTAAAATAACACAAAAATTTGAAATTAACGAAATAAATTATACTTTAGATCTAATGACTCAACTAATAAATTCTAAAGAAATATCGACATTAAAATGTGAATGTTATAGAAATAGAACAAAAAATAGATTTATTCAAAGAAATATTAAAACTCGTTTTTAAAGATATTTTAGATATATCAAGATCACTTTTACTTGAAATTAAAATTTTAAAACAAGTTAATGATTTATCAGTTCATCTTAGAAATACATTAGGAAACCTAGTTGTAATTTTACTAATACTTTTTATTTAGAAAGTACTCTTACCGCTTTTAGAGATATTATAACTAATAATTTTCCACAAAGTAAAATTAAATCTGGAATATTAAGGGTTTTATCGCACCAAATTAATAAATTAAATAAACAACAAAGAAGACGAAAAGAAATATGTAATATTAATTATGAAAACATTTTAGTCAAAATACTAAATGATGTAAACAAACTAGATAAATAACTTTTATCAAAAGAAAATAATTAAAAATTAAAAATTAAAAATTTTAATATAAATTCATCTTCATTAAACAAAGATAGCCTTAATAAAATATATACATATATACAAAATATGAATAACTTACCTCCTCAACAAATACATAATTTATCAATTGAATAATATCATATAATTTCTAACATAAACGAAATAACACGTAGAATAGCTACTTATACTCACCACTGAAAAATATTATCCAGAATATAATATGAGAGGAATAATGCTATTAATTTTATAAATATTAGATTATCAAACCCTAAAACATGATCTTATTTACTTGACAAATTACAACAATATAGTATCTCCTTTTCAAATATACATAATTCTCATGCGTCAACTTGTAAATGTAAACAATATCACGAAAGAATGCTTTATAATATGATCAAAGCCATAGAAAGTATAAATGAAGATGAAATATCTAAAAACTATTACGAAACACATAATTACGAGCAACCATTAGTTCATGTACCTGATTAAATAATGAAGACATAAATTCAAAAAGATAGTAAAATATTAGATGTTAATGATCCGAATTAATATAATCAAACAGTATCTTTTATGTAAATTCAATAATTGCCAACCAAACACATAAACCAATTACAAAAACTCAACTAGATTTAAAATATCGACAAGATATTAAAAAATATTCTATTAAACATTTTTTAAATGGATAAAATATTATTTATTATGGAAAATAGTACTAGAAACCCCTATTAAAAAATGAGCAATGTAATGCACATATTAGAATTGCATTAATAGATAAAAATCAAATTAGCAACAAAAACTTGTTGAGTTTGCAAAACAAACTACGAGTTTACGCTCAAAACTGCAAGTATACAGGTCGTACATGTAGTAAAGAACAGATATTAATCCTACGAGGATTGTATCTAAACACCCTATTAATTTGGCTTACACTTTGTTTAAGAAATCGATTTAAGAAAAATAATTAAATAAATAAATGAGATGCAGACAAATTTCCAAGAGCGAGCATAAAAACCAATTACAAACACAACAAATTGAAATTTTGGAGAAAAACAAGATTTAAGCATAGGATTTGTCATTATCCTTATTTGTTTCCCTTTGATTAATTAATCTAATTTCTATTTGACCCAAGATTTCCTAACATTTTAGGTACCCTCTCTCAAGGTGCAAATAAATGTCACTAGCTAAATAAATTTAGGATTAACTTTGGGATCTCTCAACATGCAAAGCCTTTCCTAAACATTTAACTACATATGAAGCTATCCTATAGACAGTCTATTAATTTATTGAAATTTGTTCCTAATAAATTAATATCTTATTGTCTATAGGTCTATTAAATGCCAACTCTCATTGTACATCTAACATAAATTACCTAACTCATTCTCTCGATTTATTGTAGGGTTTAAGCTAATAAACAACACAAATATTCCTAAAATTAATTTCATAACCAAAGGGCTCAAGTAATTGAAACAACAAATCCTAAAAATATTTTAACTAGAGATAATAATAAAAATAAGTTCAATCATGTCTAGATTCTTGAAAATGCAAAACATAGTAAAATAAAATAAATATGAAAATAAAATAAAATAAAAAACTTGATAGAACTCTTGAAGTGTTGGGTGTTTGTGTGCAGCTTGAAATTTGTCTCCTGGTGTGCTGCGCTCCTCTTGTTTTTGTCGCTTTGTGTCCGCCTCCCTCCTATTCTCTCCTTCTGCGTTTGTTGTTTCTGTTTGAATATTTTGTCCCCTATTTCTCTATTCTGTTGCTCCAATTTATTCCTCTTGCTTTTTTGTTCGATTTTTTGCTTCTGTCTAGGTCTTCTGCTACCTGGACTGGACTACATATGTGCAGGGGTGCTGGGCTGAGGAAGATAGGAGGGACTGTTGTGGAAGGCTTCTGGGCTGCTGAGGAGTAGAGCCTAGTACGCAGTAGGCTGGGCAAGGCAGGGGTGAGTGGGCTTAGAGGTAGTTGGAGACGCGTAGGCTGGCGCTGGGCTGGGCGCGACCCAGACTTAGGTGATGCGGGTCGATGGCTGGCGAGTGGGTCTGGGCGACTGGAGCGGATCGGGAGCACGGGTCGTTAGTTTGGGCTGGAGCAGCTATTGTGTGGACTGGGTTTGGGCGCATGCAGGCTGCTGGCTGGCAGGGCTGGTGCGCGTGGGCTCAGCAGATGTAGGCTCTCAGGTTGCTGGATGGGCTCTGCATTTTTTTCTTTCTTCTTTTTTTTTTCTTTTTTTTCTTTTCAACTTTAATTTTTAAATTTAAATTACCTATACAATAAATAAATACACCAATAAGATTAATTCTAACATAACATTAATAATTAAATAATAATAAAAACACAAAATACAAATAAAAACACTTAAATAAACAAAACTTATTCTAATTTAACTCTAAACACAAACAAAACAATAATTTAAATTATACTAAAAAAATACACAAAAATAAATATTAAAACACAATAATAATAACCTATTATGCAATAAACACATGTAAAACACTTAAAAAAATACATATAAAATCACAATTATCAGAAACTCACATGTGACCAACACTTTGTCGTGGAATATTTGCCTATATTTTCTCCAACACTGTTTGTGTAACAGAGCATAGACATTATAGGTCCACCCTCACCAACCAGCAAACAACTTGGGTTCGTCCTTGCCATACTTGATTACTTCATATAATAGGAAGAAGTAGAATCTTAGTTAATGCGAATAGGGAAAATAGTTAAGCAATGTTTAACAAGTTGGGTCATATGTAAATGTGACATCCCCTTATCTATAATAACATACAATAACCCACAGTTAACGAAAAGAATTCTGGCTACCGTTAAGGCATTAAATGAAAAGGGTTCACTAATAAGACCATCTTGCAGGGATTGAAATCCAAGATAGATCAGTTTAAAGGCATTTGGGTAGATGAGTTATTAGGCATGATAGATCAAGTTAATGGCATTTGTGCAAATGAGTTACAAAGCATCCTCTAGAGTTACGAGGATAACGCCAAGGATAGCAATAAGGTAAACATCATTAGTTTAGGGTATGTTTGGTATGGCTTTACTTTTAGGGTATGTTTGGTATGGATTTCATTTTGAGTTTTGGTTTTTGGTTTTGTTAAACATAGAAACTAAAAAAAAAAGCACAAAAATCGAAAAAGACAACATATTAATACAGCACAAAAACAAAAAAAAACAACATAAAAATCGAAAATAACACTCAAAAATCAATACAAAGATACAAAATTATCACTAAAAACCAGAATCGACAACAATACTAAACGACCTCTTAGGTTTTAGTTTCTTATTTTTTTTAAACACATAAACCAATAAAACAGTACAGAAACTAAAAAAAACAATACACTAATACAGCACAAAAATAAAAAATTAGCACAAAAACTTAAAACAACACACAAAAATTAATACAAAAATATAAAAATTACAACTAAAAATCACAATTAACAACAATATCAAACGACCCCTTAACTTATGACATGGAAGCTCTTATTTCGGTAGTAATAAAGATCTCTTCTGCTTGTATTGAAGACTTCAAACCTAGTGATAATGAATCCAAGATCAATTCAAATCCTGAATTTTTGAATTGAGATGGATACTGAGAGAGATCAAGAATCTCAATAAAAAAGACAAAGAGGCAAACTTGAAGAATTACCAATAATAGGTCATGATTTTTAAACAGAGAAGAGTCGGACAATAGATGATAGAAAGAGGCCAACTTGTTCTTCAGAAGAATCAACAAAACTGACACTTAGAGGATAAAGGAGAGATTACTCAAAACTGGACAGGCCCACACCATGTGAGGGACATTAATAGACCTAGAACATAAAGATTAAAAGATTAGACGGTATAGAGATTCCAAAAACTCAGAACGACCAAAACCTCAGACCTTATTATTGTTGAACTTGTAAAGCATTTTAATAGTTAATGTACGAAGTTTGATTTTAGGTTTATTTATTTTACGCGTAGTAGGAAAAAAACCTAAAGTCTCGCAAAGCATTAAACTTAGGGTAAGCAAAATGACAAACTTACTGAGTTACGAACTGTGATTTTAAAGAGAATAAAATGTCAGGCTCAAACACTCACAAACTCACAAAATGATTGACTCAAAGAGACGCAAAACAGCAAGATTTATTTAGTTGTGAAACGATATACTTATAATTGCAAAATGTTAGACTCCAGGACCAATAAAATGACGAACTCATTACGTTTCAAAGCATAAGACCCAAAGAATCGTAAAAGTCAAACCCAAAGAACCACATCGCAATAGAATCATCAGGTCTTGAAATGTTAGACCTAAAGAATCACAAAATTATACACATATTTTGCAAAAATGATAAAACTTATCATTCACTAAACAATAGCTCGGCAATTTTGCAAAATATCTCTTGTTACTTCACAAAAATACACTTGCAAATTTTGAAAAATGACATAATCATCACTTCTATAAAGCATCAAACTTAAAATTTTTAGAACATCTTATTCTAAGCAAAATGCCAGACTCATGTTCCGAAAATGCTAGGATTAAGTTGTGTACAGCATCAGATCTCAAAGATTTCACAAAGACACATCATATTCAAACTTCGTCTCTTTTTTCAAAAAGATACCATACCTCTAAGTGTTGCCAAGACCATTGAACATGTCAGATTCAAACTTCCGTCTAAGCTTTCATAAAGATATCAGACCTTAAAAGCACCATAAGATCATTAGACATGTTGATACAAAAATCGTTTTGCATAAAAAAAATAGAGAAACACAGTATTTCTATAAAAAACCATCCATTTGTAGATAGTTTCATTATATAGGTGCTAAAAAAATCCATTACATATGGGTACATTCGTGAAATCACTGAACAATTCTAGAACCAACTTCATCACCACCGTCTGCTCACCTATTATGGCCTAAGTTGACCAGTTATCCTTAATCAAACTTGTAGAGTCTTTTGATTATGCTTCAAGTATAAGTTTAGGTTCATTGCTTTAAAGCTTGAGAATATCTTTTATGAACAATGAGCTAATGAGTAAGTTCGAATGCCCCACTCTTGATTAAATCTTTGTAAGCATAGAATCCCTGAAGGAAGGAATGTGCAATATTATCATAATTCTAGGACTCAAAAGGATTGTCTCATAAGAAAGGCACCATACACATCCAACCTGTAGCCTTTCCCTATAAGGTATGCCTTTTGATTATGAAAGACTTTGTCACTCCTGTTAATCTCCTCTTTTCTAAGCTTGATCTAAGCATAACATTTATCAATGATCATATTGTTATTTATCCCTAATTGTGTTTTAACTTTTAAAATGAAAATACAAATCTCAATCTAAACAATACTAAAACTAATAAAACAAGTGCACTTATCATTTTTATAGTACAACCTATACGAGGCTAGATATCATCTCGCAAAGGTTGTATGACTACCAATATTTTCTGTCTCTTGATTATCTAATCGACCAATTATGATGATTTATTAATTAAATTATTTTTTAAAAATAAAATAAAAAAGCTAATTATAAATTACGATTCTAAAACAATTCACTAGATTAGAAAGCTTTTGATGAAACTAGGAATTAATTGATGAATTCCCCTAAAACATTCACTGGTTCAATGTTTAATGTTAATTCAATATTTTATCTAACTTTCTTAGATTGTATAATGCTTAAATTGAATTATAATCTCTCTCAAGCAATATAATTCTTATTATCTTGATTGATTAAATAGAATCTCTTCTCAATTAAAACTCTAATTGGATACATTACTTCGATCTATGGATTTTATTATTTTGACTAAATTTGAATCTAATCCGGAAAACTTATGTAAGCCTATCTCTAATACCCTATGCAAGTCTCTTTTTCTATGAATTGATCTATTTATATAAGTGATTTCTCAATCTAAATATATGAAATCAAATAATGGAATTGAAATTACACGCAAATATCTCAATCTAATATAATCGTATCTATAGAAAAACTTAAGATAAATATGGTTATTTAACATTGAATCAAAGAATAAACAATAAACACTACATCTTAGGGTTATTTTCATCCAAAATTTATGGAAAATTTAGTTCATAAGTATATAAAGGCATATAAAAAAAATTAAAGAATATAAAAGAATTGAAAAACTCATTCCCATGATGTCTTGATCCTTGAATCTTCAATAAAGGTTGCTGAAAATTCTCTTTGATTTGTAAATCTTGGCTATTCCCTCAAATTCTCCTCCTTCAATTTCTTCAAAAATATGTAAACTTGACTTAGAATTGGCTCTTGAGTTGTTCTTGGTGGCTTTAACACTTCAAAATATCTAAAGTCCATGAAAACAATTATATAAAAACACACTTAAATAGGAATTGGAGCCTAACCCTCCCATAGCCAGAGTCATGGCCATGGAATTGGGCATGGGATAAGGGGTTGGCAAGGTCATGGCTAAGGCCTGTGGACCATATTAGAAACCTCTTTCTTTTCATGCTCTCTACTATAAAAAAAAAAGGCCTAGGGGTTAGTTGTAAACTAAGCCGTGAAACACACTAGAACCCCACTTTTCATTCATTTTTTGATCCTATGATTTTTCAAACTTTTTTCATGAATAAATATATCTACTAAGACCTAAAAAACATTCATTTTACAAAATTTTGTATGAGTAATATTACATTCAAAATTTAACATAATTAAACATAGAAATCACATAGAATTTATCCCAAAACTTGGAATTTAAACATCAAATCATGTTCAAAAGATGTATAAAAGAGTACTTGACAGTACCTAAACTATACATAGTTTAGGCACACTTTTGTGAAGATTATCTTGAGTTTAAAGAGGAAATTCATGTGATTCTTATTCATATTTAGTTAATTCCTTGGAATAGCATAGAAATCACATAGAATTTATCCCAAAACTAGGAATTTAAACATCAAATCATGTTCAAAACATAAAAAGAGTACTGCCAAGAGTATCAAATCATGTTCATGTGATTCTTATTCATATTTAGTTAATTCCTTGGAATAGATGTTGCTTATATGGTTTCAATGTTTGATCATGTTTTTATAGGACTTTAAAGGACAATTAGATGCACTTAGGAGTAAAAAGAGATGTGAAAGTAATTTGGAAAGCAAGAGCATTTGGTTAGGAAGCTCCATATAAAATTTCATGACTAATGGATGAGCAAATAAAAAGTTATAGCAAAATGACCAAAGAGTGGTAAAATTTGAAAAATCATTAGAAAGCCACGGCTTGGGACACAGTGAAATCAACAAAAAGCCACGGCCAAGGACAAACATGGCTATGTCCCAGGCTCTATTCTAATTGAAACCCAAGCTAATTTAACCTAATTTGTTAATTTTTTTGGGGGCTTCTTTGCCTTTAAAAGCCACCAAGAAGTCACCAAGGGGAGAAGACAAGTCCTAAGCCATCTTACAAGGGTTTTACACAAGATTAAAGGAGAAGATAAATAAAAAACACATCCATTGAAGATCGAGAATAGATTTCACTACAAGAATCATCAAGTAGTTAAAGGATTCAAGATTCATAAAAATCAATAAGAATAAAGTTGGATAAATAATTCAAGAACAATCCCTAAACTAGATTTAGCTAACCATAAACATATTCAAACAAGTAGTATTTAGATTTAACATCAAAAGGAAGGCAAAGGAGAAGAGAAAACTAATGGTGTATGCTGACGCCTTCTTTTTAGGAAAATCAGGATATCACTTGTTGCATCTTCAGTCTCCTCTCCAAGATTGAGTTCTCAACCTTTCTTCTCTCCACAAAAACCTTATTTTCTTTCTTGTATCTTTCCTAGGGTAAGAATTGTTGCTACTACGTTAATTCCCATGACCTTTTAATCCCAAAACTCATAAAACACGTCCCCATACGTTTTGCCACGTCACCATGCCAAATCAGCTTTTTCTAGCTTTGACCTTTGCTTGGTATTTTCACTATATCTTTCTTTACAGACCTCCTTTTGACTGGAAATGTGATATGTAGGCTCTTCACATGTGGTGCTAGCTCTCTGTAAAATTTCATTGCAATCCAAGCTCTATAAGGGCATTTAATGTATCATCGAACGTGTAGTACGAAAACTAATACTGATTTCGGGTCTCATTCGTTACCTACAATTCCAAGCTTCAAAGTGCATTAATCCATTCCTCAAATAAGTTCATATTTTTTCCCTCAAACACTAAAAAATACCAAAAAAATCAAACACATAAATAATAATGACAAAGGATGTAAAAGTTTATACTAATTGAGTTTAACACACACAAACAATACTTAAATCACCTAAAAACAACCTAGAAACATAGTATGAAAACAAACTTATCAACTTCCCCACACTTAAACCTTTGCTTGTGCTCAAGAAAATTAAACACAACCATTACATTCCATCGATTCGTTTTCAAAGAGATCAAGTGCATGCAATCTTTTGAACTGGGGCAACTTAAATATCAAGCTACTACACACATCATAATCTTTTCATCAGTACACATAAACAATCTCAACTTATTGTACTATTGATCAAAGGTAAGTATGAAATCAAGATGGATTTTTTCTCATGATATTCACTCATTTCACTCAAGTGTTTAAGGGTTGGTGTTTCGCTCAAGGCTCCTTCTAAGAGATTATACTACCATAAGCTTGTCAATTTATCAAATTTACTCCAGACAAATTACATGCTAAATAGATCAGAAGGACTTTTGATTAAGGCTGTAATGGGGCCAGGGTTCAGGTGAGACAAATATGGATTTTAGGAGTTCTTCACAAGCATTCATAAAACAGTAAATGTACAAGGTGACAGTAAAATATATTTATGAGAGATGTATGTAAATAACTAATTACTCAACATTTATTGTTGTTACTAAATTTGATTCTTTTCTTTCATTTTCTCTTTTTTAAAAATTTTTAAATTTTTTTTGTACACTAATGTGAAAATATTTAACAAAACAGTAGCTGCATATAGTTTCCTATAAGAGTAAAAGTATCGCTTAACTCATCTCAGAAGAAAAACGCAGCTAAAATCCTAAC
>JAOXYD010092656.1:0-11967 GCA_028565735.1 Pinacopodium congolense
ATGAATACAAATTATTGACTAATAATATATTTTTAAGGTATATAAGAGTTTTTTGGTCAAATAATTTAAATTTATTTTATATTGGACTATTATTATTAAATTATATATATTTTTATAAATATCAACCAAACACGTTTTTGTTTTTTATTTTTTTATTATAAATATCAACTAAATATGTTTTCGTTTTTTCATAAAAAAAAACAGAAACACAAAAATAAGAAATAAAAAACAAAAACAAAAACGAAAAAATAGAAATACTATTAAACGATATTTTTTACATGTTTACATTTTTTGCTCAATTGAACTTCTAAGTATTCTCTAGTATCATTCATTTATTTCACAGTTTTATTCTTTGTACTTGATTAATGTGTGGAAGGATCTCAGACAATGTTCATGTACGTTTAAAATATTTAATTTTTATTCACAATCAACTCATTGAAAGATCTATAGTGTGATTAATTTATATTTTATGCATTTGCTATGTTTGCATCATTTACTTGTTGAAGGTCCTCCAGTATTGATCACTTATATCCCGAGCTCCATGGACATATTAGAGGTTCTCCATTTTTAATGATTTATATTTCATGCATTTATCTTTTTCTTCCGTTACCTGTTAGAGACTGTCCTTTTCATTTTTTTTCATTTACTTTTTCTTTTCTATCGACCCACCATAGGTTACGTTTTTCTCATATTTTATTTTTTATATCCTACCGATCTATTTGAGATTCTCATATGATTGATTATTTACATTCTATCCTTCTTGTCCAATTATTTTGTTAACGATTCCTTTGTATTATAATTTTTAGTATTTATTTATACAACATATTATTTTATGGAAAAGTTTAAGGTCAAGTGTCTTTATGTACCTATTGATTATAAGGTACGAACTCTCATATTTTTTAATACAGTTTTTGTTGAATCAAGATAGGTTTTACTTTGATTTTGATGATGACAAAATAATTTTATTGTTGAAAGTTTTATTGTGTTTTAATTTTTGAAAAAGACAAGTTTAAGGAAATTTGTTAAGAGATATACTTCAAAATTATTGTATTTTAAGTGGAATTCATAACGAATAATAGTAAAAGAGAAGGCTAAAGATCAAGATAGAGTTTTAAATAGTTTATATTTTATAAGTTTTATTGTAAATTTTATCTTAGTTCTCTCAAGATATTTATATACTCAAATCATGTATAATGAATTAATATTTATGATTTATGCATTTACGATTCCTAATCAAAAGTGATTGTGTGAGGAAAGCTTTTAAATAATCCTCCTAATACAATTATACCTTTTGGAAAACTAATGACTACTTGATTAGTGGGTTTGATAGTAATCAACTAGTAGACTAGTTCATTAGTCTACTAATGCATCTGAGTGGTTAACCAATAGGGTGTGAAATCAAGTTCAAATGGCTAATTCTAATAGGGAAAATTAAATTAAATTGTTTTTAATGTATTCCAAAAGGTATAAACGGTTACTACAAAGATTTTCGCCTAGTTATCTTTAAGTGTGTGGTAATCATCAAGAAGTGTAGAGAAGCTTCAAATTGAGTTGTAGAAGTACTTCAATGTATGCCAGATCTATTAACATTATAAATGCTTTTAAAGGACTAGGTAAGACCTATACTAATGCTGAATTGGTGAGGAAGGTATTAGGGTCTTTGTAAAAGATGTGGAAAATGAAAGTAACAGTCATACAAGAAGCAAGAATTTAAATAAGATTATACTCCTCCTAACTTATAACATAAGTTTCCGACTACCTTGATTATGGGTGAGAACAATTCATTTAGGTGATTTCATTATGCATAATATGTTCAAATTGGTTCAATCTAAAAAAGGAATAAAAACATTTCATATTCCCTCATTCTTGGTCACATCTTCTAATATTTTCATGTTCCCTTTGAGGAAGATAAGTTTAAGTTTCAATCTTTCTTTGATCAATCAACCTTAACTTGCATAGGGTATTAAGTTGTTAATAGTCGATTGACTTGATCATATTAGTTACACTAGCCATCCATTCCTCCACCTACACATCTTGGCACTAATGATCACGATCCTACTCCTAGTTAGTCCATATCCATTGATAATTAGGTTACATCATTTAGGCCTCCTCTAAATTTCATTACAACATCTCTTGCCAATATTTGAGATGATATTGTCCTACTTTATAGAGAGATTAAAGAACTTTGAGATACTACCTCATAAGTGTTGACATTGCTTCACAATATTCCCTCTCACTTTCTACCTCTGAATAGTTTATTTGAATTTTTTTAGGAAGTTTAGTATTTTTGTATAAGGGTAGTTTTTTTATGTCTTATACATTTTGATCTTTTTTTTTCTAGTATTTTTATGTTTGATGCATTTTGGTTGATTGATGTATAATATACTTGCTATTTTTATGATATTGACTTTTCTTTGGATATTTCAGTCTATGTTATTCTTTCTTTTTATGTATTGGTTTGAATTTATGACGTTTTCTTGTTTTCACTTTTATGATTAACTTTTTGATGATTAAAAAAAATGGGAAGATAATTATGTGATATTATTTGTTTTTATTTAGGGGAGATTTTAATTTCGAGTTAATTATAACTTGATTATAATGTATGAATTTAACTGGAATACTTGAATTTAGGGGGAGTGTTAAAATTTAATATGAATCTAGAGAGAGTTTTGAAATATGATGATACTGATGATTTTGAGTTTTCAAAATGAGTTTTGAATTTTGTTTATGCTTGATTTTATCATTTTGTTATTATATAAAGGTGAAGAAATTTTAAGTGGTATAGAGAAAGTTTAGGTTGTGTTGAGAAAGTATAGGTTGTACTGCGTATGTTTTAAGAAAGTATAATACTAAGAAAAGTTAAGTTGTTTTAAGAATGTTTAAATGGTATTAGGAAAATCTAAGTGGTATTAGAACTAATTTGGTATATGTTTGTGTTTATATTTTCATCATATCATACGGTTTTATTATCATTAAAAAGGGGGAGATTATTCAACTAAAGGAGATTCCACCTATGATTTGATGATAACAATATAATCTTACTACTAATGGTTTTATTATGTTTTAATTTTTTTCATAAGATAGGTTTAAGGAAAAGATGTTAAGAGATATAATTTGGTGCCATGGTATCTTAAATGAGGTTTTTATTAAAAAATATTTTTGAACCAAAGGGTGGTTCATTCTTTGTTTTGATGATAATAAAGTGTCTTTTCTAATATATTTGTAGAGTTTTTTTGTGTGTTTACGATAAGTTTGGAAGAAATGTATCACAAAGATGCATGTATGTTGAGCCTTGGAGTTAAAGAATGTGGTCTAAAGTGTTTAGACAAGTTAAAGAAAGATAGAAGAAGGCTAAGATAGAAAGAGATTTAGAGTTGAACTTAAAGTTGAAAATAGAAGATCAAGTTCAAGAGTAGAATTTGATAGGTTATTATGATTGAGTTTTTGTGTAAGCCTCTTTTTGATCATACCATAGTAATAAAGGGCTCACATCATACATATTGAATTTATGTTTAGTGACTTACATATAGGATGCATAATCAAGAGAATTTCCATGTGAATGTTTTTTGTGACTATCCATGAAATTGGTTTTAGTGTTAAATTGATGTGAGTATATGTGAATGAATGGATGATTAGGTTAAATGTTTAGTTAATATATGAATTTAATATTGATAAGAATTTTGTCTTATATGGATTGATTAATAAATGTGATAAATAAAGTGGTAAGTCATTATAGTAATGTGTATGATTGAGTAAAAAGATGAATTAGGTCTGAAAAATATTATGGAGTTGATTTGGAATAAGTTATAATATATATGAATGATTTAGGAATTGATTTGGAATGAATTTGGTGTGAAAAATGTCATGAAAACCATTATAAAGAGTGGATAACTAGTGGAGAACTTGTTGATTAGATCAGTATATGAACCAATCAACCAGTTGAAGCAAATATCTCACTCTAATGGCTAGAAACCAATGGAAACTTGTATTTAGTGCATTAGAACATTGGAAAATAGTAACAAACAACTAGTTTGAGTTTTTATGCTAATAAGTAGGTATTTCTACATAAGTTTTATGCATCAGGTGTATGAGAAACATTTATAAAAAGTGATTTGAGAATTTTTATGAGATTTTGGTGATTTGAGCATTATTTATGAGATTTTGGTGAAGTGTTGCTTAAGTTTTTTTGTAGGTGTTGTAAAGCTTTTGAGTTGCATTCATTTTAAGTGTAGTGTCTCTTAAACACCTTGATGAGTTAAGAGTGACATTTTGGAAGGTGTTTTAAGAAGATTGAAATTGAGAAAATAGCTTTGTATTTTTGTGAGATTATCTTTAAGCTTTGAAAAAAGGAAGAGTTTTGTGGTTTTTTTTAGCCTTAGAAAAAATAAGAGAGAAAGGTTATCCTTGAGCCTTAAAAAAAGAATGAAAAAGGTTATTCTTGAGCTTTGAAAAAGGATTTGTAAACTAATGTTGTAGTTTTATTATTATAGTGAACATCTCAACAAGGTTTTTGAAGGACTAGATATAGGAGAAAGTGGACATCTCTAAACCAAGATAAATCAATTGTAAATCATTTGTTTTTTTCTCTTCCCTTTTATTTTATTTATTTACAATTTATTTAATTATTTAATTATTTAATTATTTGAATTATTATTTATTTAGCTTTCACTTGATTATTTTTTTAATTTGGTGAATTAAGAATTGAATTTTAGCTTCCATATATTAGAGAATTGGTGAACTTAGATATTGATTAACCTACAAAGAAAATTTTTAAAAGCCTCTAATTAAACCCCTCCCCCTCTTAGTGTCATAAGAACTAACATATAATAAAAGAGAAGGCTAAAAAATAATATAGAATCTAAAGTAGATTATATTTTATAAATTTTATTGTCAATCTTATCTCAATTTTCTCAAGGTGATTAAGCGCTCGAATTGTGCATAATACATTGACATTTAAAGTTTATGCATTTAGGATGCAAAATCAAGAGGAATTATGTATTAAAAGTTTTTAAAACAAACCTCTTGATATACTTTTACCTTTTGTGGAACTAATTTTAAGGTTATATGTGTGAAAACATCTATTTGAAAATGTCTTGATTGCTTTGGGATTTCTTGTATGTGTTAAAATGTGTTAAGTATGTGAAAAACTAATTGCTAAAAGGACTAGTTAACCAGTAGTGGTCGAGCAATGTAACAGTGGATTTGATAATAGGATAGATTGGTCGACTAGTACATTTAGGATGCAATTAGTGAGGCACAAAATTAGATCCCAACCTCTACTTCAAAGGGAAAATTTGTATTAAATGTATTTTAATGTATAACAATGAGTATAAATGGCCAGTAGGATAATTTTCACTTATAAATAGGTGTCTTAGAGTGTGTATTAGTCATAAACAAGTGTAGAGACTCATCAAATTGAGTTGTAGAAGTATTTCAATGTTTTTTAAGTGATTTGGTTGCATTTTTTATGAAGGTTTGGGGCATTCATCATTAAATTTGTTTGCCAACCCCTTTAAACACTTTAGGATAGTCAAGTGAGTATTTTTATTTATATTTTGGAGTAATAAGCTTGTTAAAGTGAAATTGTAAAGGTTACTCTTATCACATGAAAAAGAGAGTAGTCATAAAAGAGTTAATCTTCACTAGTTGAAGAACACAGTGATAGTGAAACTTCCACTATGATATTGGAGAGTGAAAATAGGTGTGAGTTGCACACTAAGTCACTATAAAAATTAGTTTACACCTCTTTTCTGTTTCCTTTGTTCTTTTGAAGTTTATTTTCATTTAAGTTATATTATTACATGGAGTATTGTATTTTTTAAAATTATATATTTCATATAAGATGAAGTTTTCAATTGGGTTAAGAATTATAAAATTTTAAAGTCACTAATTCACCATCGCCTATCTTAGGTGCCGTATAGGAGGTAACAATTATAAAATATAATGTATGAAGGGGGGGGAATTATAAACATTTAATTTTTTTTATGCCTATCTTCCCTATTATTTTCCTTAACTTTGATAGATAAAATTAAAGAAATAAAATACATATCTAATTATTAATTTTATTATAGTGTTGACTTAAATTTATTTATGTTGCATATTGATTTTAATAGCTTTAAGTTTTATGTAACAAATATTATATATTGAGGTTGAGTTTCAATATAGGAGTGGAGTAAAATGTAAGAAATTAGAAAACAAAGAATTATTTGAAGAAAGAAGAAAATAAAGAGTAAAAATTGCAATGGTGTAAGTCCAAAATGATCGTGAATGAAAAATGTTACTAGGTTAAATTGTTAAGTGAAAATAGTAAAGAATAATACTTAAAATGATAGACAAGAGAAGAAAATAAGGACTCTAAGCCATTTGATTTGAATAAGTAAAAAAATGGAGAACTAAGAGGGAATAGGGGGAAAGAAAATGATGACAAAGGTAAGAAAAAAGACTAGAAAACAACATGCTCATTAAGATAAAATGTCAAACATGAGAAGTGAACAAGATAAAACAACATGTTTCATCCTATGTTTTATAGATTAAACATGTCATAAAAACATAGATGGAAGCAGTTGCGTCATAAAAATATAAGGATGGGACTATTCCTGCTCACCATCGCTCCACTTCTCCTATAGCAATTGGTCTTTTTTTCCTTTTGACACAAATAAATAAATTTAAGGTGCATGATGTACTCCATCTATCAATTGCATATGAGACTTTTTTTTTTTTTTTGTTGCTTGTTCATAAGGAAAGAAATCAATCAATTTTAGGATTATATAGTCAACACTATTTGGCCTATTGCCTCTTAGCCATGTATCACTAATTTTAAATTATTGATCTTCAATTCACATGGTCTATCTTAGACATTTAACTTTGAAAATCAAAATTTCCCTAAATTTATTGTTATTTTTCATAATATCCAAACGTATCCTACACTTAGTCCTTTACACAACTGTTTTGAACCATCTTTTATGTCAATGAAAATGTTTCAATTTCAAGAAAAGGAAACTAAGAGACATTGTGTATTATGATCTATATCGAAATCTAAATCCCTGTCACCTCTTTTTATGCTACTCATCCTTATTAAAAAATTTTAAACTAAAAAGTATTAAAAACAAAAATTTTGGCAAGTTTTGTTTTAATTTTTAATTTTCATTCTTAATCTATTATTTTCTCTTTCGTAGTTTCTTTTCTAGGTTTATTTTGGATATTATTGAACTAAGAGAGGTTCTAACTTATAATTTTGATGATGATAAAAAAAATTTGCTACTAAAGTTTTAGTTTTTTTTTTTGAAAAGATAAGTTAGTGGAAAATGTGTAAGAACACATGGTGGATCCCAAGGTGGAGGTGGATATAAGAAGAAAATGAGAATAGTGAAGCAAGCATTAAAGTAAAGGTCAAGTAATGTAAGACCAAGTTTAAAAAGATCAAGGTTGAATAGGTTAGATTTATATATTTTTTCGTAAGTGTTTCCTTGATCTTTTCAATGTTTGAAGGGTTAAAAAGTTTGCATTTGTGTATTGTATCTTTCCCAATAATTTGTATATGCATTGCACATTAGGTTTTACATAGGATGTTCACTTAATCATTTGCATACTAGGCCTTTGTATAGAGTGTTTCATGATTAAGACAAAAATTTGGTGAAAGTTTCCAAGTGAAAACCCTCTTGATAGATCAAAGTTTTTTGAAGAAATCTTTAGTGTGTTGGAGTCAAGTCTTTCAAGGAAAGTAAGTTTAGAAAGTTTAGATCTTTTGAAATGTCAAAATTTTTTTGAAAAAATATGTGAGTTTTTTAAATTCATTTGAAAATCATTAAGTCAAATCTTGATAAGAATAATGTTTTCGAGAAATTTAGGAAAACTTTAAAAAGGTTTTGAAGTTTTAAAAAGTCTTTAAAGTGTTTAAATTTCTATAAATCGTATATATGAACTTAATCAACAGATCTGGATGTTTAAAATTACTTTGGGATTGTTTTAAAATTTGCGTGAGTTGGTTTTGAATTGAAAGAAATGATGGTAGAATGATTAGTGAGTTTATAATGACAATTTTAAAATTGATTCATTGATCAAGACACTTTTTTTTTCATTTCAATTAAGGAGTCTTGATCATAAAAATTACTTTAAATAAAATTTTAAAGTTGATTGAATCAAGTTTTGGGTTTAGGTGTTTTTAAGTACTTAGAAGTGTTTTGGACAAGTTTTTAAGAAGTTTCACAATAATAGTAGTGGCCTACAACATAGAGCTTATTGATGTTGTTATAATCACATTGTCTTTCTAGTAAATCAATGGTAGTTTATAATAGTGCTATGAATAATGCCATTATAGTTCATTATTTGTACAAATTCCTAATGGTAGTGGATAATAATGTCGTTATGTTTCGCCATTATGACCTCTGATAGACGTTGTAACTACTAGTTTTTGGAGTGTCATGACCTTTTAAGTTTTTGTAATTGTTAGTTTGAGCCTATAAGGAATCTTTTAGTTTAGGAAGCCAATAAATATATATTCTAAGTGTTTTAGAACAATCTTTATGAATGTTAATAAGTTAAAAGAGCTTTTGGGTTAGTTTGAGATGAGGTTTTAAGTTGAATGAGTTTGAGAGAAAATATGAAGTTTTTACAATTGCATTCATTGTGTCATTAAGCCCCATTATCAAGGCTTTGCAATTATACTTTTTGATTTCTGATCTTATCTTGAGTTGAGTTGGGGCTTAAGATTTGAGATTTGTTTATTGAAATTGGATTGATTTAAAAACATTTACTCTTCACCATCTTGAAAGTAAGATCATCAAAGGTTATTCATTGCCCATTGAAACAAGATTGATGGGTTCCTCTTCATTCTTAAATGAAGACATTGTAAGAGTTCCTCTTTACTTTAATGAATATTCTTTTATAATGAAATTTTTAAATGAGATATTGAAAAGTGGATGTAGACAAGGGGTTAATTTACTGAACCACTACAAAAATTAATTATATATCCTCTCAGCCATTGACTTTTTTATTTACTTATTACTATTATTTTTCTTGAATTGCTTGAATTAAAATAATTGTTTTAAATTGACATCATCATCATTATTATAGGTCAAATTGTAGATAGGGATTGCATCCATTGAAAAATTGATTTATGTTTTAAGTTTAGAAAAATTTTTAAAGATCTAATTCATCTCTTCTCTTAGTTGTCATATTAGGGCTAACATTACTTTCTTTTTTTTTGTTTTGATCTTAGGTAGGAAGGAAACACGATACTTTAAGCATAAAGGAAAGGGAAAAAGGGCTATTGAAGGGTAAATCTTAACCATTAAGTCAATTAATGCTTCAATCATTTTCTTGTTTGGTTTAAACTTTTTTAACATTTAATTTTTTTATGAATTCAATCCTTTATTTATAGACAGTTAATAAGTAACATACATGTTTTTATGGTTTATGGATGTTAGCTCTAGAAAAAAAAGTGGAATAATATTTTTTTTGACCTAATTCTAAAGTATGTCTGGTATTGTTTTAAGGTTTCAATTAATTAACTGCAAAGTTTGATGTGGTTTGTCTCCAGGACAACACAGTAATTAACTCTAAGGAACCCTAATTTAAGGACAAAACCAAGCGGCAAAGGGAAACTTGGTGGAAATGTTGAGTGATTAGTTGCAAAAACAAATAACTATGAGTTTTAAGCTTAAAACTGCAAGTATACGGGTCGTACCTGTAGTAAAGAACGGATATCGATCCCACGAGGATTGTATCTAGACACCCTATTAATTTGGTTTACACTTTGTTTAAGAAATCCATTTAAGCAAATAAAAATAAAAAAACAAATAAATCAGACGCAGACATATTTGGGAGCAGGAGCGAGCAACACAATCAATCATAAACACAACAAACAGAAAATTTGGAGAAAAATAGGATTTAAGTATAAGATTTGGCATTATCCTTATTTGTTTCCCTTTGGTTAATTAATTTAATTTATATTTGGCTTAAGATTTCCTAATATTTTAGCTACCCTCTCTCAAGATGCAACTAAATATCACTAGCTAAATAATCTAGGATTAACTTTGAGATTTCTCGACATGCAAAGCCTTTCCTAAACATTTAACTAGATATGAAGCTATCTTATAGGCAGTATATTAATTTATCGAAATCTCTTCCTAATAAATCAATACTTTATTGTCTATATATCTATTAAATGCCAATTCTCGTTGTAAATCTAACATAAATTACCTAATTCACTCTCTCAATTTATTTTAGGGTTTATGTTCAATAAACAACACAAATATTCTTAAAATTAAATTAATAACCAAAGGGTCCAAAATAATTCAAACAAAAAATCCTAAAAGTATTGTAGCCACTAATAATAATAAAAATAAGTTCAATCATATCTAGATTTTTCCAAATATAAAATAAAATAAGCAAAATAAAATAAGATAAATAAAAATGAAAAAAAGCGAAATAAATCTAGAAAACCAAATATTGAAAGAACTCTTGACGTTTTGTAGCTTGTTTGGTGGCTGCTCCTCTCCTTCACTCGAATCAACTTTTAGTGTGGCTTTTAGGGTTGCGCTTGGCTGCTGCTTCTCTCCTTGTGTGCCGTCTGCGTTTCTGCTTTTACTCTTTACTGTGTCCAAATTCTCCTATCTTTTTTTTTTCTCTGTGTGTGCGTTTCTTCTTTTTTCCTTAGGGTTGTTCTGCTTTTTAATTTTCAAGCTGTTGGGTCTGTCTGCTTGATGGGTGCATGCTGGGTTTGTTTAGCATGTGGGGCTGGCCTTGAAGGCTCTAGTAAGAGGTGTTTGGGCATATCCATTTATAGCAGGATCAGGCTTACTCCAATGTCTAAGGTACATAGCCCAGCTTCAGCAACAGGTGGCAGTCCATGCCCAGCAGTAGACCAGCAGTCCAGGCCTCCAATGCCTTGATCCAACAGCACGCCAGCTCTAGCTCGCGGGCTTCAGCAGGCGGGTTAGGCCATGTAGCAAACACAACCCATGCGGAAAGGCCAGCGCTCTCCAGCCAGGCGAGGTGAGTCTATGCGTGTCTACGCTTCAGTCCAGCTCTCTCCAGCTTGGTCCATGCAGATTAGACCATGAGCTCCAAGTGTGTCACCGGTAGGTCCAGCAGCAGGCGGGCTGCAGCTTGGTCCATTGGGTTTGGTTGACTCTCCAGTGGATTGACTCTCCTCTTGCCAAGAGACGGGTCAGCTTTCATTCTTCATTCTTCACTCAAATTTCTTTCCCTTGTTTTTTTTTTCATTTTCAAACAATAATTTTTAATTTTTAATTTTAAATTTAATTTATCCTACACAATAAAAAAATGCACCAATAAGATTTAATTCTAACCCAACATTAATAATTAAATAAAAAAAAAGAAAAAAAAAGTACTTAAATAATCAAAACTTTCTCCAAATTAATACCTAACACAAACAAAACAATAATTAAGATTATACTAAACAAAAACATACAAAATAAATCTTGAAAAACAATAATGACAGCCTATTATGCAAGAAACACATGCAAAACACTTAGAAAAACACATACTAAAGCACAATTATAAGTTATTAGAAACCAATATTAATTTATGGATGAAAATAAATTAGATAATTAAATATAATCATAAATAAAATTTAAGAGTATAATTTTTGTCTATTGTCAACATATTTAACATTCTAATGGGCGAGATAAAAAAATAGTTGAAGAGAAAATGTAATTTAGCCTCCATTTGGTTCAGCTTTTAGAAGTGTCAAAAGTGCTTTTCTGTAAAGTAAAAATATTTTTTTTGAAAAAATGAGTGTTTGGCTGTCACATTCAAAAGTACTTTTGCAGTAGATTTAGCTTTTTCAAAAGCTAAAAAACAGCTTTTTGAAGAAGCTCCAATTTGATGCTTTTAAAAAAAATTTCTTTTTCATGTAGATGTTCAAAACAATTAATGACAATTAATGAGCCTATTTTTTAGTCTCTTTTGTCCTTATATTTTTTTCATAATACCCGTAATACC
>JAOXYD010092687.1:0-11966 GCA_028565735.1 Pinacopodium congolense
TTTACGTATAAAAATATTTTAAATAATTTTAAAAAAGTTTGAAAATAATTATTTTTATAATATTTTATATGAAAATAATAAAATTTAATATTTTTATTATTATAAAATTTGAAGAATATGTTGCATGTGTTATAAATTACATTAACAATATTTTGACAATGATTTATAACATTTACTCCATCCCTTTAATATGTTTTGGGTTAAATAAATGCTATAAATAAAGGAGATATGTAACCTCAAAGTATACTATCTCACTAGAATTAATAAATGATTAGAATAGTTTATGACTTAGGATGTTGACTTTTATTATTATATTAAGAAGATTAACTTTATAATAATTTACTTAAAAAATCATTGACATTTATTATATATGTTGGTCGATCGGTTATTAATCAATCGATTGATATTTTTCACATTCATATGTTGACCTTCGGTATATCGGATACCGATCAAATCGGGCTGAACTGTTAGATTCAATAAAATCACAACATAAGGATAAGATCTATCATGACATATTATCAAGAGTAATTTGATAACGGAAGTGTACCTGAATCCATTAGAATAATCATGTCAAGGATGATGCGATTCCCTTTGGTTTTTATCTTTCAAGAGATGTCTTTAGATTATCTTTTTTTTTTCTTGATGGGATGAAAGAAAATAAACTCTAACTCATCTCTTGGAGACTATAATCACATATTTATCTGTATAGTACTTATTTCTAATTTACCCATCATAAATTAAAAATATAACACTAGGATTTTTACACATATCTTGGATCATACTTTAATTAGATAAATTGAATCCAATAACCTAAAAATTTATTAGATCACTTTTAATGTTGAGTCACATCTTATAATAGCCCATGACATATAATCATATATATATACAAGTCCATAAAAAAATCCAACAATCCCCCATTTGGACTGCATATATACAATTCCTTATAATTATATTTCATAATAAACCTTATGAGTTCAAAAGTGCTATTATTATTAAATCGCCTTTAAACAATCCAGTCTGTTAATCATATCAATGTAGGATTCAAGAGATCATTGTCACAATCATCATGACTAAACCCTTCAATGGTTACATACATTAATAAAATCAATGACATGGATCAAGTATAAATGTGTAGCATGAAAATTTTATGTCACATGATCTTTAACATGCTTATTTCTAACTGGTTTTACCTTATTCCTTAATGAGATCAAATCGATTGAAATCAAAATATAAACTCACAACATTCTTTATATTAAAGTATCGAATCATACGACATTCATAAGACATATCTGTAACCATAAATGTTTACAAACTCCTACTAAACCAACATATCATTCAATGATAAAACACCCATATGAGCTATGTGCTCATAAAAGACCTTGGGTGGTAAACCTTTAGTCAACGAATCCGCAATCATGGATGTTGGTCCTAAATGGCACTTAAGATAGGGTGAATTAGGTTCTACTAAAAATTTAAGCAAACACACAAAAATAAAACTAACAGTAAATTTATGGAAGTTAAATAAACCAATATAAAACAAATAAGATGGAATGAACTTGTACTTATTGAAAATAAATTAAGTGATACAAAAGTTAATTCAATAACAACTTACGAACTCCTTTTTGGCTCAATGATAATCTTCTCTTCTTTTTCAAGGCTCAAGAATAATCTTTTGACAAATTCTTTTTGTAAGTTTAAGAATAACCTCGAAATACTCCTTTTTAAATGATCAAGAATAACCTTACAATGATAAAGAAACTACTCACTCGTAGAAAGAACTCAAGTCACACAAAACTTGATAAGAAAAACACTCTTAATACCTATACATTTTAATCTTAAACTTTTAATTAGCCTTTGTGCTCAGACTTGTGACTTGTGTCTTCTTTCTTCGCTTAATCCACCTTTTATACTAGATAATGTGGATTAGGAGTTGTTGCAACGTTCATCTCTAATAATTAATTCTTTGGACCGTTGTATATATTTTCTGACCATTGTACAAATCTTCTATCTATTGAGCAACATGACTGTTACGCTCTATTCAGTTGACCGATAGGCCATGTTCGGTCGAACAATCTTTTAAATTTATTCATTCAGTCAACTGATCGTTATTCAATCGGCCGATCTTTATTCAGTCGGCTGATCTTCCTTAAAATGTTTATTTGGTCTACCGATCTCCATGATTCGGTCGACCGATCTTCCTTCAGTCAATTGATGCTTCCTTCAACGCTTATGTTTAGTCAATCGATCAGTATTTGATCGACTGACCTTCGGTCGTCAATACTTCGTATCAATGTCCTTAATCACTTAAACATCTTCTTTTAAATGTACCTATCTTTAAACACACTTAAACAAAAATATTACTAGAAAGAGTGTATTGTTATCATCAAAATCAGGTGGAACTTCCCTTAGTTCAACAATCTCTTCCTTTTTGTTGATGAAAAAAATAAGTGATTTAAAAAATTTCAAGATTCATATCTCACTAACTCCCCTTTACTTCATGCATATCTAACTCCCCCTAAATTAAATAAGAATTCAAGAATAGCTCCCCCTAAAAACATGAATGCTTCTCCCCCTTTTGGGAATCAATATAAAAGGTATAAACATAACAATCAAAGAGAGAGACCATCGATCATACCAATTTCTCTTCTAATAGTACAAAAATGATTTTGACACAATGGTTTAGTAAAGATATCCGCTAATTGATGCAATGTATCAACAAATTCAAGTTTAATATCACCATTTTGCATATGATTACGAATAAAATGATATTAAATTTATATATGTTTAATCCTAGAATGTTGTACGGGATTTTTAGTCAAACAAATTATACTTGTATTGTCACACTGAATAGGAATTCAAACAAGATGTAAACCATAATCCTTAAGTTATTGTCTAAGTAACAATACTTGAGTGTAAAAACTACAGGCGGCTACATATTCAGCTTCCACCATTGATAATGTAACATAATTTTATTTCCTACAAAACCATGAAACTAGTGCATTTCCCAAAAAATGGCATACACTGGATGTACTTTTCCTATCTAGCAAATTACCAATATAATCGGCATTAGAATATCCAATCAGGCCCAAAGATGCAATTCTAAGATACTATAGTCCTAAATTTAAAATACCACACAAATATCGCAAAATAGGTTTAACGGTTAATAAATGAGATTCCTTAAGAGAATATTGAAAATGTGCACACAAACAAACACTAAACATAATATCTAGATGACTAACAATTAAATATAACAAACTTTCAATCATATCTCTAAAGAGTTTTACATGTACCTCTTTTCCATCTTCATTTTTATTCAACTTGGTAGATGTGCTCATAGGAGTGCCTAAGGGTTTTGATTAATCCATATCAAACCGCTTTAAAAACTCTCATTTATACTTTGATTGATCTATGAAGATACCATCCTTCATTTGCTTGATTTAGAGTCCAAGGAAGAAGTTCAATTCTCCCATCATGCTCATTTTGAACTCCCTAGTTATACACTTAGCAAAATCCTCACACAAACGTTCATTAGTAGCGTAAAAAATAATATCATCTACATATATTTGAACAATCAACAAATCATTTTGATCCTTCTTAATAAATAATATAGTATCTACTTTCCTCTTTTCAAAACTATTTGTAAGTAAAAATGCATTTAATCTATCGTACCATACTCTAGGTAATTGTTTTAAACCATACAATGCTTTGGATAATTTAAAAACATGTTTGGGCGCATCATGTCATTCAAAACCAGGAAATTGTACAACATACACTTCTTCTTAAATAAAACCATTTAAAAATGCACTTTTTACATCCATTTGAAAAAGTTTAGAACCCATGTGAGATACAAATGCAAGAAGTAGTCTAATAACCTCTAACCTAGCTACGGAGCAAATGTTTCATCATAATTTATTCCTTCTTCTTGGTTATACCCTTTAGCTACTAGTCTTGCTTTGTTTCTAACAATATTACCATGTTCATCTAGTTTATTCTTAAACACCCATTTAATGCCTATTATGGGTTGATCTACGGGTCTAGGTACTAAGATCCAAATTTTTTTTATTCAAATTATTTCAATTCCTCATTCATTGCTAAAACACAATTTTCATCATCTAGAGCTTCTTCTATCGATTTAGATTCAATCTTTGAAATGAAAGCAATACGAGATAAATTAAATAGAGATCTAGTGGTTACCCCTTGATGAACATCACCTATAATTTGATCGGTGGGATGATCCTTCTTGTACCTTCAATCTCTTGGTAGCTCTTAATGTCCTTCTTCTCTATTTGGTTAAAAAATTTGTGATATTTGTCTATTGTCTTCAAGTGAAAGATGTTATAATCCCTTGGATACATCTACATCATCGAACTCAAGTACTTTCTTTTTTTCGAAAGGATTAGTTTCATAAAAAATAACATGTATAGATTCTTCAACAACATAAGAGTTCTTGTTATAACCTCTATATGATTTACTCGATAGAGTGTATCATAAGAAAATGCCTTCATTTATTTTATAATCAAAAATTTCCAAACTATCTTTAGTATTCAAAATATAATATTTGCAACCAAAAATATTGAAATGACTAATTCTTGGTTTCTTGTCGTTCAAAAGTTTACAACGATTTTTATCTAACTTATGTCTAATATTTACCCTATTGATGACATGGCATGCACATGCAACAGCTTTGACCCAAAAATATTTTGGCAAATCATACTCATTTATTATAATTCGTGTCATTTCTTGTAAAGATTTAATTTTCCTTTATACTACACTGTTTTGTTGAGGTGTCCTAGGTACAGAAAAATTATGCGCAATGCCATAATCATCACAAAAGCATTCAAACATATAATTTTCGAACTCTCTATTATAATCACTTCTAATGGATGCAATAGATAAGGACTTTTCATTTTGAATTTTTTTTGCAAAACTAACAAAAGATTTAAAACATTCATATTTCGAACTTAAAAATAAAACCCAAGTAAAATGACTGAAATCATCAATAATAACAAATGCATATGATTTTCCTCCTAAATAGGACCAAATAAATCCATATGAAGTAATTCAAGAGGTGTAAAGAATGTTACCAATTTCTTACTTTGAAATGAACTTCTTACTTGTTTTCCCATTTGACATGCTCCACAGATTTTGTTTTTTTCATACTTTATAGTTAGAAGTCCTCTAACAAGTTGTTGCAAATTGAGTTTTACGAGAAGATTCATACTTACATGTCCAAGTCATTCATGCCAAGTCCAAACGCATTCACTCAATAAAATTAAACATTTATCTTCAAGATTAGTAACATAATATAGATCAACAATGTAAATATTTCTTTCTCGTTTTCCTAAGAACACGACACTATCGTTTTCTATCTTAATGACAACATATTCATCTCCTACGAAACTAACTTTGTAGTTCTTATCACATAATTGACTTACACTTAAAAGTTATGTTTCAAACTTTCAACAAGTAAAACATTATCGATTAATAGACAATTATCTTTACCTACTTTTTCAATGTCAATTACCTTATCCTTGGCATTGTCCCAAATGTGACGAATCCTTTATGCTTGCCCTTGAACGTATAAATTATGAGGGATCCCCAGTCATATGTCATGAACAACTACTGTTTATATACCATTTGTTTCTTCTCTTATCTTACAAGACAAATAATAACAATTTTAGGTACCTAATTTATCTAGGGTCCTTAAATGTTAAGATACCTAAATCATACATTTTTAACTAAAAATTACACAAACAAAAATTACAAATAAAAATTAAAAATATCACTTTAAGGATTTAATACCTATAGTTAAAATATACAAACTGATAGAACACAAGATAATTTATGAAAGACAGAGTAACAACATGATTTTTTATAGCATCGGTTGACCGAACCATAGCATCGGTCGATTGAACACTTAAATTTTATTCTGTCGATTAACCGAACCTATCCATCGGTTGACCGAGCTACATTTGATCGACCGATGTCACCCGTTCGGTCGACTAAACCTCTGAGGATGAAAAATAAAATTAAAAAATTATACAAGCAATAAACTATAAACAATTGAAAAATAAACAGTAAACTATAAACAATTGAAAAACAGAAAAAGAGAACTATCTAGTTTTTGGAAGCCATATAGTTTTTGTTTTGTTAAAGTTATTATTTTTGTAACCATTTAAGAAATTATTTAGACGGTCATAATGAAAATAAGAAATATGTCCATGATAGCCACAATACATGCAAAACAATGGAGTGTAAGTCCTATATGCATTCATATAGTCATTTCTATATATGATATCATTATGAAAATTTTGTTAAATATGTTGCCTAGGAAGCGTGAAGGTCCTTCTATCATTAAATTGTTGTTATATGAATACATGATGCTTAGGTTGTACTCTACTAAGTGCATTCTGAACATTCCTATGAGTATATTCATCTTCTAAGTTTTTTGCCTTCACAAAAACAATCTTACTAGTAGATGCTCCATTTTTATTACTATACCCTAAGCCATATTTATCATTTTCGAACTTTTGAACACTTAATAAAGTATCTAGTTTTCCTTTTTTTTTGTTGAATTTTGCAAGTAATTTCTTGAGGGATTCAATTTTTTGTTTTAGGGTCCTATTTTAATTTACAAGCTCATCATTGTCTTTATTAATTAGGGTCATATCTTTTCTAAGGTCATTGTTTTTCGATTTACATGCATCTAATTCTTCTAAGACTATATTGTACTTATCATGCAATTCCTTATTCTTTTTAATTAATTTTTCTATATGTTCTAACACTTTATCATGCGCATACTCACATTTATCTTCACTAGGTGGAGAACATACATCATTGTGGGCAATAAAACGCATGTTGCCTACTTCTTCTTTTTCAGAATCGCTAAATTCGGATCAAGAGGCTTTTAATGCTTTCTTTTTCTTGAAGTTCTTCTTTTCTTTCTTCCATACCTTCTTTTCCTTCTTCTCATTTTCTCCTTCTTCTTCTTGTAGCTGAGGGAATTAAGATTTCAAATGTCATTTTTCACCACACTCAAAACATGTTATGTTAGATCAATTGTATTTTGAATAAGATGTACCTTTTTGACTCGTTAAGGCATTTTGCACGAACTTCTTTATCCTTCTTGTGATGAATGCAAGCTCCTTGTATTCACTTCCAACCGAAGATTCATCATTGTTGTTTTCCTCTTTTTTATTCGCTTTGAACTCTACATTTTTCTTCTTTAGCATCTCTTGTTCTTCTAGGATATTTTTCATCCTCATCTCGTACAATAGAAGTGAATCAATGAGCTCATGGAGAGGAAGGTGTGTTGAGATCATTTGCCTCTTGTATCACTGTCACCTTTGTTTCTTATGTCTTTAACAGAGACATTAAAATTTTCCTACATAGCTCAACATTGAAATAGGTCTTACCTAGACTTTTTAGCGCACTAATGATATTATTAAAACAAGCATACATTGAAGAAATAGTCTCATCATGCATCATACAAAAAAGTTCATAATGATGAATAAGCATATTTATTTTGGTCTCCTTGACTTGATTGGTACCTTCATGTGTAATTTCAAGAGCATGCCATATATCATATTCAGTTTTATACATTGCAATCCTGTCGTATTCCTCTATGTTTAAATTATAATACAAATTATGCAAGGCCTTATTATTCAAAGATATTGACCTCTTTTCATCTAAGTCCCACTCATTCTCTTTCTTTAGAACTATTTCATTTCCTATGAGTTTGGTAGACATTATAAATGGTTGAGTTATCATTATTCATAAACCAATATCCCCTCCCCCATGTAGCATCTCATCCTATTTTTCTAATACATATAATTGTTACCATCGAAGTATGATGTTCTATGTGGATTATGCTTATTTAAGCTATATGAAGAACCTACAGAGTTCATGAAATGTGCCATTTTGTCTTTCCTCACAAATTCGTTAGAATTTACTCTCAAGGTAAGACCTAGGCTTTGATACTAATTATTGGTCCTAAATGACACCTAAGAAGAGAGTGGATTAGGTTCTACTAAAAATTTAAGCAAACACACAAGAATAAAACTAACAGTAAATTTGCGGAAGCTAAATAAACCAATATAAAAGAAATAAGATGGAACGAAATTGTACTTATTAAAAATAAATTAAGTGATACAAAAGTTAATTCAATAACAACTCATAAACTCCTTTTTGGCTCAAGGATAACATTCTCTTCTTTTTCAAGGCTCAAGAATAACCAAGTTCTTTTTGTAGGTTTAAGAATAACTTTGAAATACTTCTTTTAAAAGGATTAAGAATAACCTTACAATGATAAAGAAACTACTCACTCATATAAAGAACTCAAGTCACATAAAACTTGATAAGCAAAGCACTCTTAAACACGAATACACTTTAATTTCAAACTTTTAATTAGACTATGTGCTCAGACTCGTGACTTATGTCTTCTTTCTTTGCTTAATCCACCTTTTATACTAGATAATATGGATTAGGAGCCGTTGTAACGTTCATATCTAATAATTAATTCTTTAGACCCTTGTATCTATTTTCTTATTGTTGTATAAATCTTTTATCCGTTGAGCAACATGACCATTGTGCTTTGTTCGGTTGACTGATAGGCCATGTTTGGTCGATCAATCTTCTAAATTTGTTCATTCGATCGACCGATAGCCATCATTCAGTCAACCAATCATTATTTGGTCGGACGGTCTTTATTTGGTTAGCTAATCTTTCTCAAAATGTTCATTCAGTCTATCGAACTCAACCAATGCTCCCTTCAGTGCTTATGTTCGGTCGACCAATCAGTATTCGTTCGACTGATCTTCGATTGTCAGTGCTTCATATCAACGTCCTTAATCACTTAAACATCTTCTTTTCAACGTACTTAACTTTAATCACACTTAAACAAAAATATTAGTAGAAAGAGTGTTTTGTCATCATCAAAATCATATGGAACCTCCCTTAGTTCAACAATGGAGTTTGTTGAACTAAGGTGGTTCTAATCATATGTTTGGATGATGACAAAACATTTTTATTACTAATGCTTGAGTTTTGATGTGTAAATGGTTGGATTCCAAAAACATATTTATGGAGTCAAAGGTAGAAGAGCATAAGCATTGATGATCAAGAGCTTGCATACCAAGGATCAAATGATAAAGATCAAGTGATGATCAAGCTTGAAAGTCAAGAGAATGAAGATCAAGTTTAGAAAGGTTTAGAAAAAGGGCTTAATTTTTAAGTGTCCTAAATTTAATCTCAATCAATGCTTGAAAAGGGCTCTCACATTTGCATGAACATTTGCATATAGGCATATAGGAGTTGAATTACAGTTTTAGTGATTAATTGAATTATATTATATCATTGACATATTAAGAATCGAATTAGGTTGGCATATAAGCTAATTGTTGATTTGTTTATGCAACATGAATTGTTTTAATGTGTTTAATGTGTTTAAGATTAATTGAATTATTGCTTGAACTTATTTATATATGTCTGAACTTATTTAAATATCTTTGTGTTATAAATTTTGGTTTATGAAAGGTTTAAAAATTGTTTGAAAAGGTTTTAAAGTTGTTTAAATATGAAAGGTTTTAGTAGGTTTATTGCATTTATTTGGCATCTTTTGACTGATTAAATCGTTTGTTTATAGGTTAGAACATTAGTGTTGTAGAATTTAGATAGCTTATGCTCATATAGGTTCAATCTGATTTTTGTAGGCAATAATCATGTTTTTGATTAATCAATCTGATTGTTTATAATCTATTGATGAGTTGGGATGCTTTTTATAATTTGTGGTTTCCTCTAGAATTTTCAAAATTATTTTTATTGCATGTGCTTTAATGAAACTCCATAGAAGATATGCTTGGTGACTTAAATTGGGGGAATTGATTTGTGTTGGTTGATGATTGTGGTATAGGTTACTCTTTGCCTTTAAAATAGATTTGATAGGTTGCTATTTGCCTGCAGAAAACAAGATTTGAGTTTCATTAATATTTGATTGTGAATTGGATTGCTTTAGGCCTTGTATGTGCATTAGATATTGCATAAGGCGTAAGCATTGCATTAGTTGCATTCGATCCCTTATCTTGTATTAATTTTGATCAAGGTTTAATAAGCTATATAAGCTTGAGTATAGGCTTGGTAGCCTAAGTTATGGGCTATGTTTATGGTCTAAAAATTGTATAAATTGGTTGAGATTTTCAGGTTACTCTTCACCCACTTAAGTAAAATTGTGATAGGTTCCTTTTGACCTTAGAATTCAAGATTGTTAGATAGGTTCCTCTTGCTCTTTAACCAAGATTGTTGGATAGGTTCCTTTTAACCTTTATCTAAGATTGTTGTAAAAGGTTCCTATTAGTCTTTAACCAAGATTGTTATAAAGGGTTCCTATTTGCCTTATAATTACATTGTTGTAAAGGTTACTTTTCGCTTAATTAAAGTAAGATTAGTTGTTAGTGAATTTCCAATAAGTAGTTAGAAAGAGGACATAGTCTATCTTTAAGATAGGCGAACCTCTATAAATCTTGGTGTTCATCTCTTTCCTTAACCCTTTATGTTTGGACATTTGTGTTTGCCTTATTATTGCTTAAATTTGTTTAATATTAGCATAAAATTGGGCATATCATTTAGATTAAATTTTGGTTAGAAAATTCATTTAATTGAAATTGCCCTAAGGTGTTTAAAGTGTTTTAATTTGTTAAAAAAATTTTAAACACTGTATTCACCCCCCTCACTTGGGTGCCATAGGGCTTATAGAGTTTGTTCCAATATGTTCTATAGACAACTGACCACTCTAAATTCTTTCTTTAGCAATTAGGAACTTAATGTCGATATGTTTTGACTTTGATGAGCTCCTGTTGTTATTAGAATATAGCACTATTGATTGATTATTACAAACTAACTTTAATAGTCTTTCAATGCCATTTATAATTCGCAAATCAATGACAAAATTTTACAGCCATATTCTATGATTGAATGCCTCATAACATGCTATAAACTCAACTGCCATAGTGGAAGAAATTATGAGTGTTAGTTTAATACTTTTATAAGAAATAGCTCCTCCAACAAGCATATAGATATAACCTAAAATGGATTTACAAATGTCTTGGAATCCTACAAAATTGGAATCAAAATACTCAATGATCTCTAACTGATCCGATCTCTTGTATGTGAGCATGTAATCTTTTACTCTCTTGAGATACCGCATAACCCTTTTGGCTGCTTTTCAATGATCTAGTCCGGGATTGCTCAAATATCTACTTAACATTCTAACAATGTACGCAATATCTGGATGCGGACATCTTTGAGCATACATTAAACTCCTTATAACTGAAGCATAAGGAATCTTCTACATTTCTTTAGTTTTTAAATCATTCTTGGAACATTAATTGAGATTAAATTTGTCTCCTTTAAATGCAGGGGTATCACTTAGTTTAAAATATTGTATGCCAAACTTCTTAAGTACCTGCTCAATATATCTGAATTTCTAATACAAAAGAGGCTTCACCAAGATCTTTTATCTTAAAATTCTTTGACAGATATTTCTTGGTTTCATGTAATAAGTCTATATAATTGCTAGCAAGCAATATGCCATTAACATATAAAATCAAAAAAATATACTTACTCCTACTCAACTTATGGTATACACAGTCATCAACCAAATTTTTCTCAAAACCAAACGAGATGAAAACTTGATGAAACTTGTAATACCATTAACAAGAAGCAAATTTAAGCCCATAGATGGATTTCTTTAATTTGGAAACCATCAGCTTTGAATCTTTAGAAACAAAGAGTACGTTTGGTATCACTTTTCGTTTTTTTTTGTTTTTATTTTTGTGTATGTGTATTGGTTTCTATGATAGTTTTATTGGTTTCTGTGTTATTTTTTGGGTTTTTTGTGCTGTATTAGTATGTTGTCTTTTTCGGTTTCTATGCTGTTTTTATTGGTTTCTGTGTTTTAAAAAACAAGAAAC
>JAOXYD010092727.1:0-11966 GCA_028565735.1 Pinacopodium congolense
AGATTTGGATTGTAAAGGCTTCTCTTTGCTTCAAAAAAATTTTTATCTTGTAAGGGTTACTCTTCACCCTAGAAGAAGATTGTATTTGTTTTTAAGTTGTTAGTAAAGAATGATATCTAACAAGTAGTTGGAGAGAAGACATAGCCTATATTTGAGGTAGGTGAACTTATATAAATTTATGTGCCTTCATTTTCCCTTTTCTCTTTACTTATTACTTATTGTGTTTTTCGATTATTAATTTATCTATTATCAATTTGGCTTTCATTTTTGCATATCTCATTAAATTGAATTGGCTTTAGTGTTAAGTTTAAATTTGTTAAGAAAGTTTTTATTACTTAGTTTACCCCCTTGAGTGTCTTTAGGGCTTAGAATTGGTATGAGGGCTTAGGTCTCACACTTGCATTAGTTTCTAATGAAACTTTGACTAAACATCCATCATAGCACATTTTCTAAGTTCATCTAATCATGAGGGTCAAAACGTCAGTAGAGCACTCTTTGATGGAAATGATTACTTGTATTGGAAAACTAGGGTGAAGTGTTTCCTTCAAGTTGAATTGCGAAATTATGGGATATTATGAGTGAAGGGCCACACATTCCTGCTAAGATAGAGAATGGTTAAAAAGTTCTTAAAGACAGACTGAAATTATTTTAGATCGATTGGAGTGCACGGAGGAGAGGAGATTACTATATTTGACATCGTTGCTTCAGGATGAGGCATTAGATTGGTGGAATTGATGAAGTGGGCTGACGAGCCAAGAGTGGTGACTTGGAAAGACTTTCAGTGAGAGTTTTATGAGCAGTACACACCAAGGATTTATAGGGATAGGAAGAAAAGAGAGTTATGGATTTGATTCAGACTGAGGGGATGGGTGTGACATAGTATAAGGTTCAGTTTACTGCACTATCTAAGTATGCTGGAGATGCCATAATGGATCAGGTGGAGAGATGTTCTCATTTTAAGTAGGGTTTACGTGCTGAGATCATATTGGAGCTTAGGGACCGTGCCACCTAATTTTAACAAACATTTGGTTTCTACACTTTGAGTGGAGGAGATACTAGATTTGGGTAGGAAGAGAGGCGAGTTAAAGAGGCGATCTGAGACTCAAGTAAGTGAAGGTAGTAGATATATGAGGAGTGTTAGGAGTCATTCTTTTTCTGGTGGTGGAGGATTTCGGAGAGATGGTACTACAGGTATGAGAGATAGTTGGGGGAGATTTGGTAGAGATTCAATCAGAGATTTTGAGGATCTTTTGATAGAGGAGGTAGGACTCTAGATGTGATACATATGGGAAATACCATCATGGAGCATGTCGGAGAGATGGAGTTAGAGGAGGAGAGATGGTTCATGGTCAAAGTAGAGGAGGTGGATTTAGTAGGGGCAATGATCGATTTGATGGTAGAGGTGATAATAGAGGTCGAGGTAGAGGATATGATGGGGCTTGAGGAGGGTGTAGTAAATGTGAGGTTATTTCAGCTTCTAGTCAGGCACAACTGAGGATTTATCACATGAGTCCAGAGGGGTCACCAGTAGCCAATGACATCATATTGGGTACTATTTCCTTATTTGAAATTGATGCATTTATATTAATTGATCCGAGTTTAACTCATTTATATATATCATCTGAGTTTGTATCTAAAGTTCTTGAGGAGGTTAGTTCTTTGGGCTATAACCTTAGAGTTCATATGTCAGTAGGTGATTGTATTATTGTGAATAGTGTTAGGAGAGGGATGCAAATGAGCATCGAAGGAACGGAGTTGTTAATGGACCTGATTATGATGGATTTGAAGGAGTTTAACGTAATTTTAGGGATGACTTAGCTGTCTCAGCTTAAAGCTATTGTCGATTGCTTTGCCAAGAAGGTGATGGTTGAGTCTTCGAGTGGACTGACTGTGGTATTTGTGGTAGATCGAAAAGTAATTTTCACTTATTTAATTATAGCCATAACAGCTGGACAATTGATTTTAGATGGATGTGAAGCTTTCTTAACTCATATTGTAGATATTAGGGAAGAGAGGCTTGATTTGGAGTCTATCCCAATAGTGAGTGAGTTTCCTAAAAATTTTTTAGATGAATTGCCAGGATTGTGTTAGGGGTCAAATTGATAGAGTTTTAATGGTTAATTTATTGAATTCTGACACCTATTTTAGTGTTTAATTGTTAAATTTATGTGTTATTATGTTTAATTTCTAGGATGGAGCTTAATGATGAAGATTAGAGTAAAAACATGAAGAAAGCTTCTCCTTTTTGTCCATTAACGACCCCCTGGTAAGGTCACATTAATGGAAGAACAGGGGGCCGTTGATGGGTTCTTCAGTCAAACATTAGTA
Organism: Pinacopodium congolense; assembly: GCA_028565735.1. Classification (NCBI taxonomy): domain Eukaryota; kingdom Viridiplantae; phylum Streptophyta; class Magnoliopsida; order Malpighiales; family Erythroxylaceae; genus Pinacopodium; species Pinacopodium congolense. The sequence continues at coordinate 2,329 of JAOXYD010092727.1, forward strand.
GCACCCTCTCAGGGTACTGTTGTATGGAGTTAGGGTATTGTTGATAAGCAGAGTCAACAATATCAACCTTAAATCTCCAAGATTGTAGCTTTGGCATGTTGCTAATGAATTCCATTGTCTTTTGGCACTAAGTGGGAGCTCTACAGGTCCTGAAAACATCTAAAAACTTACAGAAAACATTTAGAAGATTAGGGAGAAGAGATCTGTCACATCTAGATAGAATTCCTCTTCTCTCACCATAGTCTTTGCTTTAGTTCATAGCTTCAAACACTTAGTTCTTTGAATTTGTGTATTGTTAATGAGTTTTTGAATATTGGAGCTTGTTGTTAAGACTCGTATCTGAGTCTAGGAATAATCTATGGGGGCTTCTAAACTCATATTATATCTTATTTTGTTCCATTTTTTGAATTAATCATGGTTGATATTTTTATGCCTATATCCATGAATGTTCTTGATCTTTTTGCAAGATCTTGACAAATTAGAGCAGGGTTGGAGTTTATAATCAATTTGGGAGTTCATGAAACATTAAGAAGTCTTTCTGGGATTTTTTGTAACATATAAACTTTACATTTGAGCTTTTAATTTCAGATTTATTAAAGTATGTTATATAAATTGCATATCTGGTATGCTTTGATGCAAAAATGTGGCTAATAATTTATGTTGCTAAGGTTTGATGCTTTGATGATTTAAAAGAGTTTTAAGACATGTTAAAGTGTCTAGATTTAGTTTATTGAAGGTCTGAATGAACCAATTTTTTTCTGACCACTTAAGATTAGTGTTTGAGATAGTTTAAGCATGAGAAATCATCTTATATTGTTAGAAAAATCAATAAGCAACACTAATTAATCCTTGCATGAAAAACTTGGATTTTTTTGTTAAAGTTAGAGTTCTAAGACTAATTATCCAAAACTCACCTTCTTGAAATTAAATCCCATTTATTTGATTTTAAAGCATAACCAAACTTTAGACAAGATTAAATAGAGAAAAAGAAAAGTCTTAACCATAGCTTTGTTTTGATTTTGTAAAGGACTTTAATCATACCTTAAATGTGTTTTAAAGCTCAATTAAATCATCCATCATCTAAACCTTACCTAATTTACACATTTGGTAATTTTAAGAATTTTTAGAAGAAATTAAAAATCATTTTTGAAGTGATTAAGCCAAGATAGTCTAGTTTAAAATATTTTCATATTTTTAATCAATTTGTCTAAGATTTTTCTTAAATAATCGTAATCTAATCGATCTAGTAATTAAGCAAGCTTTTCCCCGTGGGATCGATATTAGGAGTTTGAAATTTACTCTATTATATTACTTTTGCGATAGGTGGACTTGCCTTTTTTTGGTTGGTTCTCAAAGTAAAATCGTATAAAAATCATTCAAAGTTTTAAAGTCACCTAACCAACACAACAGTAAGCAAGTAATTAAATTATGTTATGTTAAGTATCAATTCCTTAAAAGTTGAAGATGTAAGGAAAGATGCCCCATAACAAGTGTTGATACGATGTATTCTAATTTTTCAGAAAGATTGGGTATTTAAAATCTCTAAATTTTAATTTTTTCCACATCAGTATACCACTTTATAAAAAATACAATAAAAAAAGTCAAGTTAGGAAGTACATAATTGAGATATAATGGTTTCATTTGGGTTAAGATATTTAATTTTTTAAAATATTGGAGTCTTTTTTGAACTATTTTTATAAACATTAGCATCTTATTTCAATTTTCCAAAACATTAAGGTCTTTTTTAAATATTAGTTTAAATCTTAAAGGTCAAAATGGCTATTTCAACAAAAAAAAGCGAACATCTAAAAGATAATTTATGAAATTAAAAGTTCAATGACATTATAAAGAACTCCTTTAGTCCCATTATAACCTTGGTTATCTTTTAGCTTAAGTCTTCTATACTCCATCTTCTTATCTTAACAATTTTAGGTTCATAGAAAGTGACGAAGCAATTATCGTATTCTTTTCCACATGGAACTTCTTAAGAATAGTTTTTACATATTTAGATTGACCAATGAAGTTACAAATTTTAACTTGCTCAATTGTTATATTGAGAAAGTAATTGTAATAACCTAGACTTTGACTCAAGACTATGACTATTGACTCAAGAGTTCGACAGTTAAGTTAAGGAGCCACTAATATAAGTTATCATTCAGGGCATGCCAGTTTTATTTTCTCTTCTATTATTTCTCACGATTGCTCACCATTCGTTTTTAACTCTGACGATAATATCTTCATTGTCTAACCACCCTTTTCAACAATCTAAGAGTCTATGGAACCCTTATGAGATACTCGATCAAACCTCTAACCTTATTTCGTCGAAAACAACCTAGATTTGGAGTAATATCGATTTAATGTTTTAGAGCTATTTGGTAAGTCACTGACTTTCATTTATAGTCACTTTAAAACCAAATCATCACTCCACCAACTTCACCATTTTCTATAGTAGCCTTAAAGTGTAGGACGAGAGGGAAATCTAAAAACGATAATAATGGGTTTTGTTAAGGTTTAGAGTTTCGATCTTTATTAAGTTGGAGGAATTTTGATGCATGACAAGTGTCATTAGATTTTTGAGGATGAGATTTTCCTTTTTAATTACGAGGTGAACATCTTCGCTACCCCAATGTTGGCACATGGCCCTACGCTCTAGCGATGGTTATGAATCTTTGATCAGTTACTTAAACTAGGATGTAGATTATGAATTGGTAGATGGTATTTTAATGCTTCCTTTATTTTCTTTCTATAGATCAAGCTGAAGCAGGACCTTCCACTTCGAGACATTAGACTCAGCACAGTGGTGCGCAGTCTACCCATGAGTTAATATTCGTGGTCATGCCTATATATTTCATTCTCATAATCATCATTAAAATCATTATAATTGAACATTATCATCACCATTTTACATACAGTTTATTTATTTATTGGATTGACATCTATACATACTTTTTGTTGTCTTTTGTTATTCTTGATGTGATATGTGCTGATGTGGAGGATGGTTATGGGATGAGATACCTGGTGGGTGTCACTAGGCTATGCTCATAGAGAGTCAGTCAGTCGGATATGGGATTGGTGATTGTTTAGTTATTGATTGGTTAGTGATTGGTATTGATATGATTAGGGAGGTTTAGTTGAACTGCTCTCATACACCAATTAGTGTATGAAATTATGACGTAGTTATAGATGGTTCAGTTGAGTTACTCTCGGATGAGCATATCACTATCTTTGGACTAAGACTACCTTTGGACTAAGTGATCCGTGTGGAATAAGAGAGCCCTTACAGCTAAAGTATATGGGTTCGGGGCATGTCATCGAGTCTTGTCTCAGTCCTCCAATACTACTTTTAATTGGTGATGCTTATGTGACTTCATGTGAATAGGAAATATGTATGCAGATTTACACGTTCATGCAAACTCATTATATTGATTTGTTTCTGTATGGTATATATGATATATATTCATATATAAACATCTTTTGGCATCTTTAGGTTCATAACATGATCATGGTATTAATTCGCTTAGTGAGGTCTGACTCTCTTAAAATATTTCTTTTTCATGATCCTTTAGTTTAGACCTCTCTAGTGTCAAGATACTTCACTTATCTTCTTCTTTTTTAGCAAGTTTATGTATGTTTTGGACTTTTTTTGACTTCACTCTAAAGTCAAAGTAATATTGTATTTCTCATATTCTCTTATAATATGGTTCAATGCTTGATGCTTTAATATTTTGGGCTTGTAGTATGATTAAGGTTTAGTTTGAATATAAGTTATTTGTTTTGACATTTTTATGTCTCTTTACTTTCTGGATTTGTGGTATTTTAGGCTTGCTATTGGGTAAGTAAGCCTCTGGTCTATTGTTTCTTTAGTGTCGGTCATGGTCTAAGGATGGGGTCGTTAATGTATCTCTGTAAGATAAGATGTTTATGTATTCATCATCATCAACATATAAGGATATAATTATCTTTACATGTTTGTCTTCAAGTAACACATCTGAATTAGCTTCATTTTCACTTCTTTTAGTCCTTACTCAATTTACAATTCATTAATCTTGTTACACCAAGTTCTTGAGGATTATCTTAAGTGATAAATGGTTTTATCAGTAAATATACATTATTGTCCATGTCATTAAGGTTGAAGATCAACATATATTTTCTACTTTGTAAAACCATTATATAATGCTGACTTGACAATAAGACAGGGCAATTTTCAAGGAAATTTAGCACATAATATAACTAATAATCTCACAAGTGCTTAAAAACTTGTGAAAACTTTTCAAAGTAGTCAACTATAAGTTGTTAAGGATACCCTTTAATAACCAACCTTATTTTAAGCTTTTTAATAAAAAAATTAGGATTAAATTTAATCATAAAGACTAATTTAAACAAAAAAAATTATGATTAACTGATCTTTCCACTAGAGACTAAATTTCATTCTTTTTTATCATATCAGTTTCCTCTTCCATAGCTAAAACTAATTTTTTCTTAGTTATTGCATGCAATTAGTTTAACTAATAGTATACACTTAATTTTGTCAGTTATAATTTTATATTTATAATTTTTAAAAAATTAGAAAATATTATAAAATGAAAAATAAATATACATTTTATTAACAATTTCATGTTTGAATTTATTTTTTTCACAAGTTTTTTAAAATCATGTTGCTTTTAAAAAATTTTCTTTAATTTTTTATTTTAATTAATTTAAATTTTATTAGCTCTAATTTTTACAAAATAGTTTGATTCCCTAATTTATTTTTTTATTAAAGGAATTTTTTCTTAATTTAATGGTATACTTGGCATTGAAAATTTTAAAGTAAAGATTAAAGAAAATTGGAGCTGAAATGATAAAAGAAAATTGTACGAGGATTAAGTTGAGTATTGACTTTAAAAAAATCACATAAGGGACTATCATGATAAAAATAAGAAAATTGAAATATGATTCTCTCGCGATTTAAATAATACCAAAATCAACTAGGCAAGTGCACCTATCTCTTTATAGTATATAGTCTAGTAAATATGAATATTGTTTCCATGAGAATTATAATTACTAGTATTAATTGCCTTTCTGTTATGTAATCTAACAAAACGAGTGATTGAATTGATTGAATTATTAATTAAGCTAAAATTAACTAATTAAATTAGAATCACAAACCAAAGCAATTGTCATAAAGGAATCATAATCAATATGATTAAGGCTTAGATCAAGAATCTCTCTAGAACCTTAATTTGCTCAAGCATTGGTTTGATTTAATGATTAATGTCAATTATTTAGACCAGTAAAATTACTTAAATTCAATTATATTATGTATCATGAAATATAATTTCTATCTCTTTGTTGATTAATTAGAATCTTTTTCAAATTAAAATCATAAGAAGGTGCATTAGATTGATCATTAGATTTCATATGTTAAGGTTGAATCTAACTTGAAAATTTTATGTAAATCTATCTTTCCTAAACATTTAACTAGATATGAAGCTGTCCTATAGGCATTATATCAATTTATTGAGATCTCTTCCTAATAAATCAATATATTATTGTTTATAGGTCTATTAAAAGCCAACTCTAGTTGTACATATAATACAAATTACCCAACTTACTCTCTCAATAAACAACCTAAATATACCTTAAATTAAATTAATAACCAAAAGGTCCTAAATAATTCAAACAATAAATCCTAAAAATATTTTAGCTACTCATAATAATAAAAATAAGTTCAATCATATCCATATTTTTTCAAATATAAAGTAAATAAAATAAAATAAGATAAATCAAAATAAAAACAAAATCAAAATAAATTTGGAAAAATAAATAACTATTGAAAGAACTCTTGACGTTTTGTGGCTTGTATGGTGGCTGCTCCTCTCCTTCACCTAAATTAGCTCTTAATGTGGCTCTTGGGAGTTGGTCTTGCCTGCTACTTCTCTCTTCTTGTCCATTTTCGTTATTCTTGTTTTTACTGTCCGAAACTCTCCTCTCGCTATCTTCATTTTTGTCCAACTCCTCCCTTTTTTGTTTTTTTGTTTTTTTGTTTGCCCATTTTTATTGCTAGGTCTCCTCTTGTTTTGGACTACTGCTTCTATTTTTCTGCTGTGCTGGGTCTTGGTCTGGAGGGCTTGGACTACTTTTTGGTGTGCAGGTTGGCTCACTCCAGCAAATGGGTCCAAGTGAGAAGTCCCTTCAGGCCCATGCAAAAGAGGGTTATCTAAAGCGTGTAACAGCTTGGTCCTACAGAAGGGTCATGAGTCTTGCGCTCTAGTGGGTTAATTCCAGCATGGTTTGGACTCTATGAGGGTGGAAAAGGGATGGGTGTCTCCCGCATGTGGACCTGGTCAAAGAAGATTGCTTGACTTGGTCTTGGTGGAAGGTTTTTAGGAATTGGTCAAACAGTGTACACGGGATTGGTCTTGGCTTGGTCATGGGAGTTTATCTTTTAGTGAATTAGTCTCCACGCGAGAGAGGACTCCTAGTTTTTCAGGGCCTTTTCCTTAGTTCATTTTGCTTCTTCGTTCTGCAATCTTCTTTCATGCTTTTATTTTCTTTTATTTTCTATTACTTTTTTTCAACTTCAATTTATCCTACATAATAAATAAATACACTCATAATATTTAATTCTAACCTAAAATTAATAATAAAATAATAAAATATAAATATAAATAAAAACTAAAATAATTAAAAATTACTCCAAATTAAAACCAAACATAAACAAAACAATAATTAAAATTATACTAAACAGAAAGACACAAATCAAGCCTTAAAACACAACAATAACAACTTATTATGTTAGAAACACATGTAAAACACTTATAAAAACACATACTAAAACACAATTATCAACTTCCCCACACTTAAACCTTTGCTTGTCCTCAAGCAAAATCAAATGCATCCAATCAATTCCATCATTTCATTTTCATAAAAATCAGAGCATGCAATCCCACAAACTTTAGGCAACTCATGTGTCAAGCTAATACATATATCATGATTACTTTTCATTAGTGTGCATAAGTAAACACAACTTATGAAACCATTACTCAAAGATAAGTATAAATTCAAAATGAATCTTCCTTACGGTTTCACTCATTTCTCTCAAGTATTTGATGGTTCATGTTTCTCTCAAATTTCCTATGGAAAATTACACTATCATAAGCTTGCTAATACACTAATTCTTCTCCACAATGATTACATGATAAAAATAGATCATAAGGACTTTGCTTTGAGTTGTAATGTGGCTAGGGTTAAGGTGGGTCAAAAATGGTTAAAAGGTTTACCACATGCATTTGTAAAATATCAAGTGCATAAAGGGATGACAAAGATAAGATTATGAGATAAAAAAATGAATAACACTGCTACTCTACAATTATTGATGCTATTAAATGCTATTCTTTTCTTTCTTTCTTTTCCCCTTTTTCTAATTTTGGAACAATAATAATGGAACAATAAACAAAACAATAGCTAAATGAAATATGCTCAAAGAGTAGCAATAACACTAAGCTTATCTTTAAAAAAAAATTGTAGTTCAAAATCTTAACTAATGCATCACTTAATACTCTACTAAGCATGTGAATGAGTTAGGTTAATAGGGTTTTAGGTTTTAAAATGGGGTGTTTTCAAGAAACAAAGAAAAGGTTAAGGCTCAATGGGGGTATCAAGGGATGATAAAAAGTATGTCATTTAAGTCAAGGGTTAACACAAAAAAGGCCTTAATCATATCTATTAAGCATGCATCTAGTAGATTCAAACTGATTCAAACCAAGTTCTAAAGCTAATAACCTAAGGAAGCATCACACATAGAAAGAAATGAAATGACTATAGATGGAGTCATATAGGCTCAATCTCACATTGGCCCAAATGAAAACTCATTATGCATATCTACACTACCTTATTGCTCAAGCATCAAGTTTTGAATAAGCTTATACAACCAACTACTTTTCATCATTCAACATGGTTTACTCTCTACTCAAGTAGCCTAATTCGAGTTTAAGCATGCATTCAATATCATTCCAACTAGCATGATAGAATCTTATGGCAACACGCATAAAATCGATTCAAGTGTGGATCCGTCGCTTACACAAAACAACACAAAACAATACCTTAATATACCTAAAACATTCATCCTATGTAACAAAATGCAAATCATGCAACACATCCTAAATGACATGCAATAATGCAAACACAAATGAAAAGACTACCTTCCCACATTTAAATAACACATTGTCCTTAATGTGAAAAGTAGAACATCAAAACTCAACAAACACACATAAACAAAACAAAACACAACGTGATTAAGGATTAGAATGGCTTATGGTGGTGTCCGTTAATCCAAGATATAGGAAATCTTCTTCTGCTCTTCCTTTGATCCTCCAAGAAGCTATGATGCATAACAAACCTTCAAGCTTCACCAAGTTACCTAAATAATAAGAGATCAAAAAGGGAAAAATTCTAATGATTAAACAAACTAAATATGATCAACTCAAAGCAAAACAACACTAAACACAAAAACAAACGACTTAAAATAAACATGCTAATTTAAGTTCATTAGCTTGACCCTTGGTGTATCAATACTATCCATTGTCAAATGGATGTTTAAGCCTAACAGGAAGCTTGATCAAACTCCGTAAAGAGCTTGGAACAACTTCCCTCAATATAGGCTCCCAATTAGCACGATGCTCCAAAGATTCAGGAGAGTGGAAGCAAACTACTTCATTGTTGAACTCCAATGTCTGTTCTCCTTTCTGAGCATCACCTCTCTCCTAAAATGGTCTCTGTAGTTGTAGAAGTGATGAATGTAGAGGCTCGTCTTCTTCTTCTACACTTTCAAGCTTTAGCTTGCTTGGCCACAGCTCATTCTCTAAGTTAGCACTAGGCAGCACTTCCTTTTCTTCTTCCTTCTCTTCCACTTTATCTTGACTCTCCTCCTTTGAGCATTCAGCTTTCTCCAGTGGATCCTTTTCTTCCCTTCATGTGATAACTGTGATGTCCTGTAACTACTCCATTGGATTTGCTTCGAGATGGCTTGGTAGGCTACCTACAAGGTTAGAAAAAAAGTATTAGTAAGGTGACCTACCTGTACCTCCAAATTGTAGATGGATGAAGCATTTTTCTAGCTAATTTGATCAAAATTGTCCCCTATTCTCTTCTAATTCTCCTCCTTCCGCTTCTAATTCTCCTTCATCCTTGTAAACTGAGAGTCCAACATAACTATCATCTTGTCCATCTTACTCGCCATCCTACTCGCCCAAGCATCAAAGTGATCTTCTTAAAAATCCGGAGGTTCTTGTGTATATACTTGGCCACCTACAATGTTAGTATTCCAAAAAAAAAATATGGGTGGTTTTTCCCCCCTAGATTATAATCATTGGAATATGGGTGGTTACCTTTTGATTGCTCAAATCGCCATGACTCCATAAAAAATCAATCATTTGTGTCCTGGTTATCCTGTTTACATAATTCACATTGAAACTACACAGGTCTAACAAAAGAGGAAGATACACCTTGTAAGATACTTAATTACTTGTTACATGTTGAAAGTTGTGTTTGAAGAGTTGTCACCATATCAAATGGAATCATCACCTCTTGTTCCTAGAATCCTTTCATTACTAAGCTTGTTGGACCATCTTGTGCTCCTTGTGCTTATACATATGAAA
>JAOXYD010092738.1:0-11965 GCA_028565735.1 Pinacopodium congolense
AAGAAGAAATTGTCTTCAAAATTAAAGGATTGCAAGAAAATGCTAAATGGTCTTGAATTAGAAAAAGAGCATTTGATCAATGTGAATGATGAGTTGCAAATTAAAATGCATGATGCTTTAAAAGCTAAGGATGCTTGCATGGTAGATTTTGATGTTGAAAAGAAGAAAATGATGAATGAAAATGAATGTTTAAGGAATGAGGTAAAAGGACTTAAAGAATCTTTAGAAAAGTTCACCATCAGATTCCAAAAGATCTTGCAAGAAAATCAAAGAACATGCAAGAATATGATCATAAGAATAAGAACTTTGGTTAATCTAAGAAATAGAGAAAATACATCATTAATCTGAGTTTAGAAACCTCCTATAATGGTTTAGAAACAAAGATATATGTCTTAGCAACATTGTCCAACAAACAGCAACTCAAAACTCACAATATAACTTGAATTACAAGTGTTTGAAGTTAATAAACTCTAACAAAAATTAAAAGAGAAGGAAGAGCAATTATCTCTCTCTAAATTTCAGACATGAATTCTTATTATTAATTTTTATTTTTGTTGTTATTTTTACAACTCTTATAGCCTCCCACTTTCATTTGTAGACAAAAAGAGCACACCCAAGCTGCAATTTTGGAGATTTGAAGCTGATATGTTTGACTAGTCATAACTTAACATCTCTGAGTACTGTTCATCAACAGCACCCTAGGAGCCCACCATTGTAAGCTGACTTTTAGTTTGACTTTTGACAAAACTTCCATATTTTTACTTCAATCTCCATCTTTAAGATCCGTCATGCAAAGTAAACATAATAAAACATAAATTAAACATTTAAGCACTAAAATAGGGTTAAATTAACATCAAATAAAAACCTAAAATACTATAAATTTAACCCCTAACATTCAGCTAAAAGACTTTAAAGAAGCTCTCTGTAGGAAGTAACCCACGGATTATTTTCTACATTTTATGTTTTTTCCCTTTCGTTCCTTTGGTTTTTCTGACTAATTCCAATTAATTTTTTATTTTGCATCTTTTTAAGTATTTGTTTTTTCTTTTGATTTTCATCTCTTTTTGGTTGCTTTTGATTTTATTTTATGGTGCTTTAAGACCTTTTGATTTTTAAAATAAAAAAATTCGAAAAAAGTTGACACCCCCTTGTTTCTCATCCTTTTCTCTTTTTTCTCTTATTCTTCTTCATATCCAATCCATCCTCTAACTTCTCTACATTAAATCCACTCCTTAACTTATAAATTTTGTGTTCAAAGTCACTTGTTTTCATTAAATTAACAAGGAAGTATGCCTCGTAAGTAGTAAGCAAACAAGTCCAATCATGGCAAGATTTTTTCTTATAGAGATAGTGTACGTGAGGCCTCAGACATTCAATTTCCCAATTCCACGATTCCCAATCACTACAATACACTACTTCGATTGAAAGTGGACCTAACTAAGTTCCTTAAATTTGATGATGTAGAGAAAATAGGTATCATAAGCTTGGTTCAGTAGTACCAAAGGGCTTAAGGTTGGGAACCTTTCGTATAAATTAGAGAGCCCAGTTGCAAGAACCTATTTTGTGAGAAATTGTGGTTGGTCATGCACAAAATAAGCTTAAACAAATCTATCTTTTAACACGCAAAATTATAATTCATTCAAAAAAAACTTTTCTCCAAGTGCACCAGTCATATCAAGTAATATAGTGAAGTATATTTAAGATTCTAAATGTCGATCTCATAAGGAAGTGTGTATGATGTAATTAATAGGTCAATTGGATTACAATTATCTAGAGAATTCTAAATTACAAATTAAAAAATTAAATAAAATTACAAAATTAATGATAGAGAACCTAGAAAGATTCCAAACAATGGTAAAGGATTTCAAGGTTTCTTTTGCTAAGTTATTCAGTTAAGGCTTAGGTAGTTGATGATTTAATTGATTTAAAGATTTGTGATGCCTAATCTAGAGTATCTTCACTAAATCAAGACAGCGTTGTGGTCAAGTTGCTATCTTATCTTTGTTGATCCTATCATAATGTTTGGTCATGCATCACACTTAAGTAATAGGCCTAAAGATCAAGAAGCCTAGTCTTAAAATTCTTTATTTCAAAAATAGTACCCTCATGATTAATCAAAGTTTGGTCATGAATTGATCTAAACCACATTATTTACTAATCTGTCTAATAATCTCGGTAGATTTCTCAAATCCTAGATTAACTGATGACTTTATCTTAAATGATGAAGTTAAGATAACCAGTAAGCATTCAAATAAACAAGCTTAGCTTACAAATCATTTACAAGGCATCAATTAACACATTAACCAATATAAACTCAAAAGAATTTAACATTAAGTATACATATTAATCAAAGAACATGAAATAATTAAATTAAGCAACACAACTTTGATTAATTCAAAATAACAACAATAAGACACAAAATTAAGAGTTTAGAATGAATCAAATTACATCCCCAGATGTTTATCCAACTCTAAATCACATTATTAGAGTTGCTAGAAACTTCAAAACAAACCTGAAAAACTCAAATTACAAAAGATTGAAATGAAAAACAACCTAAACTAACTTTGTTATAAAAATCTATTGAAATAACGTATTTTTTTTATCTTAAATCTGATGCCTAAAATGTATGAAGAGGCCTTCTCTATATAGGGAAGGAGTGGTTGCAAGTTGAGGAAGAAAACCCGTATTGCTCTTATTTCTTCATCTTTCTACAAGGGTTGCTAAATCTTTATACAAAGAAAACCTGTATTGCTCTTATTTCTTCATCTTTCTACGGGGGTTGCTGAATCTTTATACGAAGGTTGGCTAGACCATCGTATTTGTCCTGTAACTTGATGTTTTTACTTCCTTTTTGCACATTTCTTCAAGTAATCATGTTAACAACTCCCCCACACTTAAGTATTTTCTTGTCCTCTAGTAAATCAGTCACTCAATTTTCTTAAAATGGTATATAATCATTGGAAAAATTAATAAAAAATCAATAATATAACTATTGAAAATTTTTCTTAATCTTTTAAAAATAATGACTCATCGAAGTGTTATATATTCAATTAATCACATCAAATCATAAATGCATTTAAATCATTTCATTCTTTTTCAATCTTTAACTTGAATCACAAAAATTAATTTCATATGTAAAAGGAAAATATTTTAAGTTTAATGCATCAACTTTCTAAATACTTTCACATCCTTTATTTATTTTAAGCTATAATTTAATTAATTAGATAATTAATTAAATACGTAAAAAATTTGATTGATATGTTGCTCAATCTTTTTATATGAAGGTAAATATTTTGTCGTAAACAATCCTTGATTACTTAACGGAGTCACATCGCATCAACTAGCTATTGACACCACTCTTAATTTCAACCTTATAAACACATATATTTCTCTCTCTCTCTCTCTCTCTCTTTTTCTTTTCTTTTTCTTTTTTCTCCCTTTTTATTTTTCTCTCTCTTTTTATATATATATATAAAAGGTTAGAAGTTATCGTAGTAAATTCTGCTTACTTATTTAATTAATTAAGTAATTAATTTTAATATTTTAAAGCTTAATTCCTTTTTTTATTTTTATGAATGATAAAAGTGCTTTAAAAGAAGTAAAAAAATTACTTAATAAGTTATATTTTATATGTGGAATATTACTATAATTATTAGGTATCCATTATTTAAATTATGAAATGAGTTAAAAGCACTTAGTCATTAATAGTCAAAATGAATCATAGAACATTTCAAATTGTCAAAATAATTTAATTAAAAAATAGACAATAATAAGCATCAAAATTGAATTTTATTCATAAATTATCGACTATTAAGAATAAATCAATAAAATGATATGCAAAAACTTAAGTGTGAACACTTGACATATCCCTCCCCCACATTTAAATTGAACATTAATATAAAAAATAAAGCATAATATGTGAGAAAAAAAAAGGAAAAGATTACTCCTGCGTAAAGATGAGAACATGATAGCGCTCCATTGATGTGAAATGCAGTCAGTTGAAAATCAAGGATGAAATGTCAAAGCACCAGAAATAGAATAAAACTTACAAAACTGAAAAAAAGCACATAAAAACATACCAAAAGAAAACAGTCAAAATCATTTGAAAAGCACACTAATTTTATTTAAAACACACCATCTTACTTCTACAGTTGGTTTGCCTTCTAACTTGCCTTTGTTTAAGGTCTTTTAGCTAGATCTTAGGATTAGAGAATTTTTAATCCCAACGTAGGTCCTACACCTAACTTCTCATCCTCATCCTTGGTGTAATAAAAGGATAACAAATTAATGGTTCCTATGCCACTTAGAAGAAGTTGGAATTTACAATTTTTACCCTAAAGGAAGAAACAAGAAATAAAATCTAGGTATACAAAAGCTAAAATACCTAAAAAATCAATGCTGAAAAAAGTTTCATGAAATTTCTAAACCAAATCATTTTCAACAACCTCAATTTGAAGCTTAAATTCAATAACTTCTAAATTTATTTCACCTAAAGTTAGAATAGGCTCATCACTAATGCTTTCTAGCTCACTTGGCTCTCCCTAATCAATTGCCCTAATTGATTCTAAAATTTACTCTATGGTTGTTTAATCACGTTCAACCTAAGAAAAATTTTCTAAATGTGAAATAAAGGCAGCCTTATTAAGTCAAAAATAGTGAGGGTGATCCATCCAACTATTAGTGAAAACATCATCAAAGCACTCAGAATACTGTTTACTAGGAAATAATGAAAGTTGTTCAAAACAAGATTGATAAAGCCATGAGTAATTAGGATAATCATCATAATCAAACGCATAGGTGTCATCTAGATTCTCAGATTGACCTATCTAGTGTAAGCTCTCGAATTCAAGCTCATACCATTGGTAATCATAATAATGCTCCTATTGCTATCACATTTTCTTGATGACTAAACAAAGTCACACAAAAAAACTTTCCATACAAATAAAAATAAAACAAAGAAAAACTGAAAATGTTAATCTAAACATTAAACAAACACATAAAACAAGGAAAATAACATATGTAATAAATCTATAGAGTAATTGACATTGAGATTTCCCTAATATTACAATTTCAATTCCTCTGCAACGGAGTCAAAAACTTGATTACTATTGATCATCCAGAAAATAAGCTTAAATAAATATATTTTTTAACTCACAAAATTATAAATCATTCTAGATCAACTTTTAGGCAAGTGCATCAGTTACAATAAGTAATATAGTAAAGTATATTTAAGATTCTAAAAGTCAATCCCACGAGAAAGTGTTTATAATGTAACTACTAAGTCAATCGGATTACAATTATCTAGAGAATATTGAATTACAAATTAAGAAATTAAATAAAATTACAAAACTAATTATGAAAAACCTAGAAAGCATCTAATCAATAGTAAAGGAGTTCAAGGTTTCCTTTTCTAAATTATTTATTTAAGACTTAGGTGGCTGATGATTTAATTTATTTAAAGATCCGTAATGCCTAATCTAGGGTATCTTCAGTAAATCAAGATAGCGTTGTGGTTAAGTCACTGTCTTATCTTTATTGATCCTATCTTAAAGTTTGGTCATGCATCAGATTTAGGTAATAGGCCTAAAGATTAAGAAATCTAGTCCTAAAATTCTCTATTTTAAGACTAGTAATCTCATAATTAATCAAAGTTTGGTCATGCACTGATTTAAACCATGTTATTTACTAATATGTCCAATAATCTAAGTAGATTTCTAGGTTACTAGATTATCTAATGAATTTATCTTAATTTATGAAGTTAAGATAAGTATTAAACATTCAAATAAACAAAGCTTAGCTGACAAATCATTTGCAAGGCATCAATTAACACATTAACCAATCTAAACTCAACTAAAATTAACATTAAGCGTACATCTTAATCAAAGAACATGAAATAATTAACTTAAGTAATATAACTTTGATTAATTCAAAATAACAACAACAATACACAAAATTTAGAGTTTAGAATGAACTAGACAACCTCAGATAGTTATCTAACTTTTAATAACATGATTAGAGCTGCTAGAAGATTCAAACAAACTTGAAAACTCAAATTACAAAAAATTTAAATGAAAAAAACTTAAAATAACTTTAATATGAAAAACTAATAAAAAACGTGTTTTTCGTCCTAAATCTGATACGTAAAACATTTGGAGAGGTCATCTATATCTAAGGAAGGAGTGGTTACAAGTTGAGGAAGAAAACAAGCAGTAAATATGGAAAAACCAGTTAGAAAATGTGTCCATCGAACATATATGGTGGGTGCTGGGGAATAATATGAGGTTTTGTCTAGACCCATGTGTTGATCCTTTAGACTCACATGTTTCTACTCTAGACCCACGTATATGTTCTATTTCTTCATCTTTCTATAGGGCTTGCTAAATCTTTATATAGGGTTTGGCTAGACCATCGTATATGTCCTATAACTTGATGTTTTTACTTTCTTTTTACACATTTCTTCAAGTATTCATATCATTTTAAAGATTAAACATTTTTAAACATAAATTAAATATTCAAGCACTAAAATGGCAACAAATATACAATAAACGTCTAAAATCACTATTAATTTCACTGGTAACAGTGAGTTTTTGGCTACTTTCAAGTTTAAAAAGCATTGGGTGACATCCGACCATCCTGGTGTAATCAAATTTCAACTTAGTGGAGAGTCATTTTCTATGTTCATTCAAGGCTTTGCTTCACATTTGAGAATATATTCTAGTCAGCTAAAGGATGATCGTGCAACTTGATTTGCCTAGTTAGAATTATCTACTCCTCGTGAAGCTACAGATTTTTAGTCTAAGATTAAAGAAGGGGAGTTTCAAGTAGGTGTCACTAAAAGCACCAAAATCAACTCTCTAGCTTTAAGCTTTCTCCATTGACTACTCAAGTACACCATAAGAGGAACCTGGGAGTGCTCCGAATCAATTCAAGTATGGGAGCTCATTCATCTATGGTGTATGGTCAATAAACATGATTCTAACTTCAGCGATGCTTTGGCCCTTCACTTCTCCTACGAAAGTCACAAACAGAAGTGTACCCTATTAGGTATGTCACCTGGATAGCCAGATGCTTTGGGTTAAGGATATACGGGGCACATTTCAGAGAGTCGATGTAACACCCACATAACCCTTGAAACGGATAGGTGGGTATTACTGAAGATAGGACTTAAATATATTAAAATAATACATAACATTGCCAAAATTAAAAAAACCAATAGACAAAAGTCAACTAGCACACTGAATTTAAGTTAATTAAAGTTATTACATTCCAAACTCTTAAATAAAATAGTACAGATCTTAAGTTCAAATACACTATGTATTATAATATTTACAAACTGTTAAAAAAATACATTATGTCTCATATTATGACATACAACGCAAATATACATTCACAAATAAAGCACATTCTTCGTTGGCCCTTGCGGTTGTTATTGTCCCATACTTCAAACTTGAATGCAACTCCAAGAATCGAACTAAAGCAAGCTTCCACACAACCAACACATATAAAGCCTATGATCCAAATTCCAGTAGAAATTGAGAGAAGATGGGAGGTTTTTGATGAAGAGAAAACAAGAATGAAAAGAGCTGGAATACTGCAGCAAAAGTTTGGTTCATCACTAGCTAGGTGTCACTAGATTAAACACCAAGGTGTAATTGAAACAGCTAAGCTCTGTTCTGAAATAAGTAAATTCTATTATCATATTCAGTTCTACATTGGTGAGTTTTGCTTTGAAGTTGGGGCCTTACAGTCGATCCCTATGAAGCCCCTTCATGTTATAGTTTAAATTTAAATAGGGTTAGTCATGTGTAGACACGGGCATCTTTGACTTAAAAGAGCTCGACCTGACCCCAATGAGAGGGATACGACTTAGGAACTTGAAGATAGTGATGATTGGGATGAGGATGAGGTAGGTGAGACTAAATTTGGACCTTCTTAAGGTGCTATACCACCTATTGCCACAGATATTGATTGGCTTAGTACCTAGGCGAAGACTTTATGCCTCAAGATAAGAAATTATCAAACAACCAATGACACTAGGTGGGAAGAGAGATAGAAGGAGATGTAACGTCAAAGGAAAGAGGATCAGTGGGTCTAGCAATAAAGATGAGAGTAGCAACAGGTATGGTGGTAGCAATACATGTAGTTCTATCATCCATCTCTACCACAGTCAGTTGCAGATCAAGACGACCTATAGATCTTAAGTAGTTTAGTTTGTTTATACTTTTTATTATTTTTTTAATTTGTTTTTATTGATATTGTGTTTTAAATTCATCATTTTTAATTGATTTGTAATTGATTTGTAAGACTTCATTTCTTTTGTTTTAATGTATCATTTTTGTTTCCCCTTATTTTGTTCTAATCTTTTAGTTAGCTTGTGCCTTAGAATTATTCTTAAAGTCATCAATCATAAGCTTTGGCTCTTCACCTTCTACCATATGGATATAGCTTCAAGCCCTCATCATCATGCCTTACAGTAGACTTCATCATGTAGAGGAGTGCCGCTTTACTTATTTTCTCTCACTTTACATACATTTTATTTATTTTAGGTCCTCCAAATTGAGGACAATTTGGTTTAAGTTTTGAAAATTAATTTTTTTAATCGTAGTATTATAATCTCATCAATGTTCTTGAAGAAATGAGCATTGGACAGTTCTTCATTGACTTTTGACCCAAATTTTTTCTTTTTTTGTTTTTGTTTTTGTGTAACTTACTTGTGATGGTAGGTAATTTTAATGTTTAATGTCATTCATTTGTTGAATGTGGTTTCATATGGAATGTTATGTGAATATAGAATAGGATGTGCTTTTAATGAATTAAGAGTATGTGTGTGATTAAATTAAGTTAGCAAACATTCACTTAGTTGGCTTTATACCGATGAAAAGGTTGAATTGTATAAGAGGAGCTACTAGCCAATTGGGGTTGTTATTTAGTTGAATAATTGGGGATATTCACTAAACAATGTTCACCTTCACGTAAAAAGGTTAGATGAAATTACAAACAAGCCAAAAAGAAAGGGTAGTCGAAATAAGTAATCGGGAGATATTCACAATAAAATGTTTGGATTCATTTCAAAAGACAAGGTGAAACCCCAAGTTACTCAAAAAATTATAAATTGAGTGTATTAGTAATGATCTCCTTGAACAAGTTTACGTGATGATCCGTATGGAACTACATAGATGTTTATTATTATGAATTGATAGTTGCCTAATTACGAACTGTGTGTATACATGTGTTTTAACCAAGTTTTTATCATGAAAATAAATGTGATATGTAAGCTAATTTAAGGGCATTGATTGACTTGTATTTTTACTCAATTATTCCTGAACTCTTGATTGATGTCATTTTGAATAAATATTTAAGTCGTTGAATGAGGACAAACAACAGCATAAGTGTGAGGGTATTTGATAGAACCTTATTTATACATATTTTAGGCCTATTTTTTTAATTATTATCTTAGGTTTGATGGATATTAACATATGATTTAGTTGTATATATGGTTTATTTAAGAAAAAAATGGTACTTAAGTTATTTTGGATGATTCTTTGTATTTTGTAGGATTTGGTAAGCATTTTGAGGAACTTTTGGAACTGGAAGAAGTATGGAATCAATTTAAGAATTTAAAGCATCATATTAGGAAGTTCCACACCAATTTTCAAGGCCATATGACAAGCCATGAAGGAAGTTCCACTTTCTTTCTTTAAATCACTTGTATTCCATGTTGAGAGATCACTTGTGTTAAGAATGTGACACTCTCTAACCAAAATTCACACTTCAAGAACTTAGAATTTAGTTGATGTCCTCGAAGTGTCTATAACACCATTCTCAAATTTCGTATAAGTCCCTTATTAATATATTTGATGAAGAAAACTACAAAACCTATCTATGAACAGCTTGAACATTTTATATATTAGATCCATAAAAGTTGTTGAAGTGCTTATACGACTAAAAGAAAATTATTAAAAACTTATAATGACTGTACCAAGTCCTAAAGGCAATTTTAGGTATACCTTTGCCTCTATTCCTCAACTAATGATATCCAGACCTTAGATCGATCTTAGAGATTGAAGTTGATTAAACAAATTGTCAATTAAGGGTACTGGGTATTTGTTACGAATGGTCATCTTATTCAACTTCTTGTCGTCAACATATAATTAAAGAGAATTATTTTTCTTCTTTACAAATAGTACTACTGCACCTCATAATGATGTGTGAGGCCTAATGAAGCCCTTATCTAGTAAATATTGTAATTTCTCTTTTAATTATTTTAATTATGTATGTGTCATTCTTTATAGAGGTGTAGAAATTGAAGTTGTACCAAGTACTAAATCAATTCAAAACTTGATTTCTCTCTCTAAAATTAGCCTTGGTAACTCATTAGGAAATGCATTTGGAAACTTGAGAAAAACTAGAAAACTCTAAAGGTTGTTGCTTTCTATAAATAGATGCTTAATAGAGGAAAAAAAAAATCCTTGACACCCCTTTTTGAACATATTGTTGACCACTAACATCAAAACTATGTTAGAGGGATAGTCTTTCTATCTCTCTCAAAAATAAACTCTACATCTTCTAGAATCTAAAACACCACTTTCTTCTCTCTATAGTCTAAGTGCCATAATGACTAAACAATCAATCCATCCATAATATTACATTGAAATCTATGACTAGCAGCATCATTTGGTTCACTACTAACATCTTTACATTGATCTCTATTAGGCATAAGTATTATATCATATTGATAGTGCTTAAAACATATATATTTTAGGCATGCTTTAGTGCTTGTTAGGATAAGTTTTGGATGCAAATTCATGTGATTTTTCATAAATTTTGAGTTAAATTCCTTAAATGAGATGTTGCTCATATGATTTTCATGTTTTAGTACATTTTATAGGATGTTAAAGAACCATTTAATTCTCTTTTGGGATTGAAAATGGTATGGATTTAATTGAGGATGCAAGAACATCAAGTGAGGAAACTGTATACCAAATTTCATGGCTAAAAGACATGTAGAGAAGAAGTTATGGAGAGAAGATTGAAGAGCGGTAGGAGCTGGAATTTCTAGCAGGAGGTTACAGAGTCAGCCATGGTTGTGGCCTACCCCATGGCCAGTGGCCAGAAAAGGCCATAACTTAAGCCATGGTCATGGCCAATTTGCTAGGCTCACCCTCTTGATCTAATTTTGCTATTTTTGTCACTATTGCCTTCATAAGCTACGAAGTAACCAACACTCCGTAGGGGACAAGTCTTAAGTCATCCCCAAAGGTTTTCATGCAATTTTTAGGGAGAACAAGGGATCCAAATGCATCACTTCAAAGATCAAGGACATGATTTCATATATCAAGCATCAAGGATTTAAAACAAACTCATCATGAGCTTTCTAATTCTTGCTTTTTTATGTTTGTTTGTATGATTAATAAATTGTGTATGAAATAGTATTCTCATAGGATTTGGGTTTTTATGAACTCTAGGAGTATTTATTGTTATTTTTTGATTAACTCTTGAGTTCTAGATTTTAAATTTTGATTTATTAATGGTTATTTATGACTTTGAATTCAAGAGTTATGTGAACGTATACCTTATTTTCAAAGCTTTGATTTAGATTGATTGGATTGAGAGATCAATTATATGCTTTAGATCACTCCCTTAACAAAATATCTTGCATGGGAACCTAGAGATAGACTTATATAATATATATGAGTTAGGTGTGATTTTAACCAAAATAATATATTCTAGAGAATAATTTAATGCATTCAATCAACAGATTGGGATAGAGAGAAATTTCACCTAATTTATCGAATTAAATACGATTGTGTTAGCCCTATGGCACCCAAGAGGGGGGTGAATTGGGTGTTTAAAAACTTTTGAGGAATTAAGACACTTTAAACACCTACGGCCAAGTTAAACAATATGAAATTCTTTAACTTAAATGGAATGCCAAGTTATGTGTTAATATTAAGCAAATTCAATT